>LQRL01167364.1:1804-17590 GCA_001703475.1 Hydroides elegans | reverse complement strand
ATCCTTCTTTTATACATTCATGAGTATAATCTGTTCGAACATACATAGCAGTACCTCCGCCTTTTTTATTTGTTCTATTTGTAAAGTAAACTTCATACCCTGGTAATGTATAATATTGTTTATTGTGTGTTTCAGTCATCCACGTTTCAGATATACCTATTACAACAAACTTGGCTTCATTAAGAAGTAACATTGATTCAATATTTTCAAAATTTTTTACAAGACTTCTAGCATTAAAATGAATACACGAAAAATTATCATTTATTATTCTACACATTTTATACATTTCATTGTGAGTAACATAGTGAGTGCTCCTGTCTTCACTACCACAATCTATGTCATCTCGGTCATAATTAAATGGGTTATGGTCTAGATTCACCTTCTCAAATTCCATGCATCTGTTTAACAATTCTTTTTCATTATCATTTAAGTTTACAAATAAAGATTCGAAGTCATTGTCACTTAATGACCAGAAAGGAAAAGTACGGTTGAAACAACTTTTACACAACCAGTCACATTGACTTTTACCGAGTTTTTCCCATTGTGCTCTATTCAGGTTTTCACAAAGTCCGTGAAACCAGCCATTACATGAATCACATTGTATGGGAAGATATTTATAGTTTACTTGTTTTTTACAACTTTCACATACATATTTGATAGCCATTTAAAACATAGTAACACAAATTATCAGCAAAAGTTTATGTCCTTTAGTGTTCTCCATACTTATATATCATCGAGTTCTGAGAGGGACTGGATTCTGGTTATCCTTTCGTCCAACTTCTTGACGTATATCCTACAGTTCTTCGTCCATGTCCCAAGTATATCTCCATTTTTCTGCATAATTCGAGCTTGTTTTGCGATTTGACCATTTCTTTTCGTGAGATGTTCATTTATATAGATCTTCGGAGCAATGTTATTGGTTATATTTGGGGAATCCAGGCTACTAGCGCAACAAATTTTATATTTGCACAAACTTTCTAGTAAGCTCAAAGTAAACGAATCCAAGACAGTGTTTCTTGTTGTTGGCTCAAAGTCGAATAGTAACGAAGCAGCTGATTCCTAATGACGTATTAGACAAATCACCATGGAATCAGCGAAATCGGTTCGAGAACTAGTAGTGTGGAGCATTTATTCCATATCGTTTGAAAAACAAATGTGGTGAAATCATTTCATTTCCATATGCCTGCAACTACGTCCCTATTTGAAAAAATAAAGCTGGCGTTTTCAATGAATATATACAAGACATTCATGATACTCTATCTTGAACATAAGCTCATTCAAAAGAAATCCACCAGTTTTGTCTAACCTAATTTACAAGGCCACATGTCAAAGTGTTCCCATACAAAACAAACGAGCTTCATCTTTAATGGTGGGATGTATTAATTAACAAATGACATGTCAACTTAAATTAATTTTGTTGCATTCAACGCATTTCTGAAGCATTCCACATATGCAATTACCACTAGCCGTCCTAATAATTATCCTGAATAACCAAGATTAAGACACAAGAACGGTTAATTTCACTTTCAAGGTTTCATCGATAATAAGCTTGACATGAATAGATGCATGATCTAATATATTTTCAGGAACAACATCACAATGATTATCTTTAAAATAATATGCAAACAATAGCTGCATTTAACTAATTTAATGTGGTTGAAGCAATGCTAGTTATATGTAAAGACTTATAACACGGATCTCCACACTTTTCAGAATTCAAAGCGTGAACTATATATGCGTAATGTTTGGGTAGGGTTGCATAAAATGGCTATTTTCAGAAAAAAAACCTACCTACCTTTGTGGATATTGCTTTTAAAACATGTCTATCGGTTTATGTAAATCTATGAGTTTGTACAAAGTCACTTAATGTTATTCAAAAGAACCTTTAGACACGCTCATTATATTTATTTGCAATATCCATAGTTTAATTCCATTCATATAAAAGATTAAGCTTAATCTAGTCTATTAAACATGTTTCACTTTTTATAACGTTGGGTTTATTCATTTTTTTGTTACAAATAATAAAATCTAGCTTATTTGTTGTATTAAAAAATATGCAATCCCTTCAAATTATTTTTATTAACTGTAAAAAATTGGGCGTGCTGGTGTGTCCTACAAGCGTGTTAATTGTCATAACATTCTCGTACATAAACTTTCAGAGTAGACAAGAATGATAATAATTTCAATAAATCAGAATTTATCTATGATTCTGTTATATTGATACTGGTTGTAGAAGAAATGAAAACAAAACACCTTGATATTTAGAATTACTACTAACATAAATAATTCTCGTACATAAACTTTCAGAGTAGAAAAGAATGATAATAATTTCAATTAATCAAAATTTATCTATGATTCTGTTATATTGATACTGGTTGTAAAAGAAATGAAAACAAAACACCTTGATATTTAGAATTACTACTAACATAAATAATTTGAATTCATTTTCAAAACGCCCCAATCGATACATCGCTATAAACACACAAACACATAGTCCTTGTTTTATCTGCAAACTATATATGCTTCGTAAACATTGTTATGAGTAAAATGAAAAATTAATTATCTGATTTAGGCTCAGAACATACATCTACAAACAGGCGATGTAGTAGTTAAATATATTTTCAATGTCTTATGTATCATTCTAATTTGTCCATGTGAATATCACAGACGTGAGGATCGTTGTGGGGCACATTCATCAACAAAAATATCCGTCGTCAATTGTGAATCTGTAAAAAATATGATATCATGATACATGGAAAAATAAAATCACATAGTTCTGTTTTTGAAGATAGAACATAAATTATGAAAATTCATCGTAGGATGTGTCAGTATCGGTAACTCTCACTTGTATACCCCGGTAATTAATTTTGTTAATATTTTATCCTTACCTTTAACATAATTGTATCTGCTCAGGTCTTTTTGACCCTCTGCGAAAAGAACGTCTTGATCAATCTTAAAATGTCCAGTATAAGAACGACTATCTTTTGTCAGCATTATATAGGCTGCATCAGCCATGATCGCCGGTTTTCTGCAGTGCTGCTTCCTTTCCTCGCCTCCACCAAGCATTTCGGTCGCAGCCGTATATATAACTAAAAATGTAAACATTCTGCTTTAAAACATGTATGTTTTCCTAGTGGTAATGCCAGAACCTTCAAATATCTCTATTTAAACATTCATTTTTCGAAAAAAAACTATTGTTATGTAGGGACGTGACTAATTAAAATTAATGTAAATAATTATATTTGTATCTTATTCAACTCACTTGTTTGTGGCCAAAGTGCATTGACCGCAATTCCATCAGCTTTAAATTCTTCAGCCATTCCAAGTGCACACATTGACATTCCATACTTTGCCATTGTGTATGCTGTATGAGTAATTTTAATATTTGTTTGTAAGTGGGTGCTATATCGAGTTGAAAGTTTTACAAAATCTAAAATATATGATTTTCTTATATGAATTACATTTAAACTAGAAACTTATTAAAGCTATTTTTAACATTCACTGATAGTCTAATATGGAAAGTACATATACTCATATATTCATTGGGGTGAATATATACTTACCAACATGGTTTTGAAACCAACGAGGATTCATGTTCAGAGGCGGGCTAATATTGAGGATATGAGGATTTTTCCCCTTTTTCAGATACGGAGCACATATTTTTGAACTTCAAAGTAAATGTAAATGAGACAGTAATATAGATATATTAACATTTTAAATACAAACATTAACAAAGATTTTCAATTATTTTAATTGTATAGGTGATTTCTATTCTCTATTTCTGGGTTTATCTATTTGTTGGTACATGAATATTTCATAGCTTCGTTTTGCACTTAACCCAGAAATATACTAAAAGCAAAAATATATCAAATATTTTTATCATGATATATTTTGGTTTATTTGCTATTGTATTTGACTAAAAAAATCCATTAAGTTGTTAATACAAAGATTTTAAATAGCTGCATGTTGCACTTAACCCTGCATGTAATTAAAGTCAAAAGGATATCAAAAATGATATCATGTCATATCCAAGCCTATTCGATATTGTGTTATACTAAAATTCCATGATCCCTGCTTTATTTTCATATTTCGAAAAATATATAAAAATCATATAAAACAAACCATAAATATGTTCCTCGGACATTGACTGAGTTCATGAGATCATACTTTTTCATGGGTGTTTCTTCGGTACCAGACAAAGATATCGCACTAGCATTATTGATCAATATATCGATTCCGCCAAACGTTCTCACTGCATCCTCTACAGCCTTTTGTACTTGTTCTTCCGATCGAACGTCTACGATACACGGTAGACACTTCCCGCCTGCGTCTTCAACTAAACCCATGGATTAATTGCATGACATTGACCATGACTAAGTTCTATTATTGATATATGACTCTTATAATACATTAATAAAGTTTGAATTCCCATTTATTAATTATCTAAATAGTTTGTTTCCATATATTTTTATGGCATAGTAAAACTGAGATGCAATTGAAATAAATAAATGATAATAAATGCAATGTTTTTGTTCATTTGAAGTATGTCTTTTTAATATTCAATATGAATTACAAGCTCGTTTTGAATATGAACTACAGCTAATAGGTAACATCAGTAAATTCAAATACTTGCTATATTGACCTTAAATATACATAAACATTTTGGATATCTTATTGCTAATTTATCCTTCATTTTATTACTTACTTTCTTTTGCAGCTGTATATATAGTACCACTAAGCTTAGGATGTGGTTCTGCTGTTTTTGCTGCTATTACAATGTTAGCTCCATCCTTTGCACATTTTAACGCAATTTCCTTCCCTATGCCACGGCTAGCACCGGTGATAAATATGGTTCGACCAGATAGTTTCCTAAATTTAAACCAGATTAATACAGCTTTAACTATCACACAAATAAACATGTATACATTAAACTTATTAAAATAATTTTGCGTTATTTAGTTGCAAATTTAGATATAAAAAGAACTCTTCCATGCATAAAAAACAATTGCCTTTATATATGATATATTGTCAAAATCATCATGATTTAAGTATTTTGTACAAAATAAATCTATAATTACCCGGAGTTCATAGCCATTTTTATAAAGGTATATATATTTATCTATTTATCCTCTTCGTTAATCACATTTTATCGAAACACATATTAGTACACACTTAAGTGATGCGCTACGCTCGCTGTAACACTTGAGATTGCCATATTACACATAGGTGTGTAAATATATAGTAAACATAGACTTCCAAAACATAAAACGAAGCAGAATTTACAAAGTATGTATATACATATAATCAATACATCTCGATACATGCAACTCTCTCGAAGAGTGATGTTAATCAAGCAGTGTGTATACATTATATTGGTTTTTGGATGTTGATATTTTAAACAAATGAAATTTTTTTCTTTCAGCATTATGATACTTATGATCATTATGTAACAGCTGCTATGCACTTGTAAATGTTCTTGAATGAATTGGTATAGCTATTATTAAATTTTGTTTAAATACATATATCATTAAATGCTAGCAGCTATTTTAATTATGATTATCATGATTATGATATTTAGTGTCAATAATACATATAATCTTATATATATACTAAGTTCATCATGTTCAAAAAGGTTCGCTAAAGTTACGATTTTATTCGAATTTTAACAAATATATAACATTCATTAGTCCTTCCTTTTTATTGCAAGTCTTATTTGGCTATTTAAAATTCAAAATGATCATTTTGTTGTCGGCGGAGCACAGTTTATGCCTTTTCAATATGATGATTAAAACGGGAGAAGGAAAGACAGCTTGCTATTTATATGCATAGATTAGCTTAGTGTTAAGATTTATAGAGACAATGTAAATAACATAACATGTATTCATATCATATCCAATTTGGGTTCATATTAAAGCAATATTATTATTTTGCATATCTACTCGAATTACACTCACTGAAATAAACTGGTATCGAAATATTTGGTTCTATATTCATTTCATAATATTTTTGTTCAACGAATATCAATGAATTCCTCTGAAAAGTCCATTCAAGTGTGACGACAAAATATAACAAACGAACAAATGAAACTATATTAGACTAATTTACAGGTAAAAAAGAAATTCAAATAAAATATTTCTTTTAACAAGAAGCTAGAATAAAATTGATTTAGTAAAGCAAGCATTGTCGATAAACATATGGATTTTGCTACGTCGTTCCTTGCTAGGAGATACATACATAAATTCCTGTTTCAAGAATAAATATTTCAACAAAGTGTTTGTAGAAAAATAATTTAGAAAAAGAATGAACAGTGACATGTACTTTTTTCTTTCTTGTCTCTGATTTAATTTTCAATTACTGGTAAGAACGCAACAAAGATGTAGGAGTAATGTTTTATTGACCCTACATTGTCTCGGATACTTACAAATGATATACGTGTAAATATGAGTTAGTAGCAATAAAAACACGTGTTTATGTAAATATATGGCATTTCTAGATTTGTTTTGACATTGCAAAGTATTTATTGAAATTAATCAGTACAATTGATTATGGAGTGATGGATTCATAATGTAAAGCACTGATTAGGTGTTTGAGTGAATAAAAACAAGTTAGAGAGAATATCATATAAAAAAAACTTTATATAAAGATAGCACTTTCTTCTTGTCAATCATCTCAACACTATATGTGACAAAAATTGCCTTTATAATTTCGGTAAAATTAGTTACGCCAATTCAGTTTGCTATAAAGCATAATCAGTCAATAATTAATTCCGAAAATAAATCACAATATTTGAAGAGACATATTTTTGGGTCTCATCTTATCTTGTAACTTTCAATAATGCATATTCGATTATGTGAGGAAGCATAAGACAATGCGATCTGAATACATGTGGACTAACATATAATTTTGATGTATCAAAACATCAAAAATGTATTAATCTCGGGGTCAGGGCTCAAATGGGGAGCACCCAGTCTTCAACTTTTATGCAATTTGACCCCCCCTCCTTGTGAAATATATTGTTTACAATATTGAATTTGCATTAAATATGTTCTTAATATGTATTGAGAGTCAAAAGTAATACATTCCATTGGAGGTATGTGCTTAAATGCTCCCGATAGATACTTTTTACCTTTAATAAACAGTTGTTTGCTAATATTAAATACCTCAGCTGACCCCTCTATACGGTGGCCAGCCTGCAACAAAATGTCACATAAGATATTGAAATTATATAAAATGCGGCCGATAATGTCAATATCAATAATACCACGAGTAAATACGGCATTTGAATTCCTGCAACTGGTTCCATTATTCATTCAATTTACACATTTTTGAGATAGATACTTCTAATCAGTGAGGAAAAATTAATATATGATAAAAATTGGTTTATTCAGCTAGCTAACTTTGGGAGCCATATGAAAAGGATCCATATTATCCACACTCCTTAACCTTAAGCTTACCCTTTAAAAAATGTTACAGGACAGGGAAAACTTAAGTTTATGGTTGAAACGAAAAATATAGGTCCTGAAATTTGACGGAATAGATTGCTTGATGCCCCTTAATTACTTATATGCTGGTACCACTTTTCATGGTAAAAGTAGTTGAATACAAGGAAGAGATTTTTAAGAATGATTTTGTTTAAAAGTGGTAATTATGTCTATCGTTGTTAAACTGTCAGGATAACACAGTGTGTTATCTGTGAAATATCGATTGTTTTCAAATATCTATATTGCTGATGTTTTCACAGAACAAAATAGAAAAAAAAAATGCTGTTGAACCTACACACTGATAAGCATCAACTGTATATTTTCTAAAATGTATAATAAAATTTCTGCATAATTTGTTTTATTGTGGTTAAAGTATTACGCAGAGTTATTGATACAAATTTATGTTGCTACTTGTTGACAGATTAAATATAAAAAGCATTAATAATTAATTATTGTGATTGTGATTTTTGTTCAGAGTTATTTTCAGGTAATCAAAAGAAAGTTTGAAATCCGGTTGAGTATACGTTTGCTTAGAGTAAACGTGTCTTTTCAAAATTAATGTAAATGCTTAAATTGATAATATTCGTTTAATTTCTGGCTATCATGTGTGTAGTTTATGACTAACTTGCATTATGGGCGTATTTCTCTCCGGAAATTCGCTGTCTCCGTGATTTCTCTACGCCAGCCTAGCCTTTCGGACGCTCTGCGTTCTGGTGTCGCCAGGGGTGTCCTCTCGGATTTAGGTGCACCATTTCTTTGGCGGTCGACCTTGTGGTTTTGGGTTTGGGAAGTCGAGGTGGTACGCACGGGTCACGTAGCTGTCTGCAGGTCTTCGGGCCACGTGCCCAAACCACATGAGCCTTTTGGTTTTGATCGTGTCTGTTATTGTAGTGTTCATTTGCAAGGCCGTTCTCACTGCTTCGCTGACTCGGTCGCGCCGCTTCACACTGGATATGGCTCTCAGACATCGCATTTCAAATGCCTCTGATTTTCTGTTAACTTAGAATTTAATGGTCCATGTCTCGGCGGCGTATTTTGCCATTGGAAGGATGAGCGCTTTGTATAGTCTTACTTTCAAGGGCTTGCTTATTTCATGTTTTTGCCACATTGGGATCTTCAGCCTACCGAATATAGCTGAGGATAGCGATATCCGCCTTCAAATGTCTTCGTCGTCGGAAGAATTCGGGACTACGCTTCCGAGTAATACAAACTCTTTGACATGCCCGACATCACTGTCGTTTAGTACTACGGCTTGGTCACTTGGGGATATGAGTGTAGTTTATGCCCATTCCATAAACATTCAATTTCAAATTTTGACATAATTTTTTATTTTGTTTTAGTTACCAAATCATAAGCCTTAAAATGGTAAAGGATGATGTAAACCAAAACATAATATCTCAAATCGATAAACTACTTATTCGCTTATTGCATGTATAACCTAGGATGAGTATCTTATACCATAGTCCTAGGTATAACGATCCTGAGTTTTACAAATGAAAAATCAACGTATACATGAATATTTTTTTATTACTAGTTATTCACTTGCGAATTTTCTGCTAACTCGAGTGTCGAATCGCAACATGAAAATGATAGAGATTTGTTAAGGTAATATAATACTATTTTATCAGTTATTTGTATTCTAATACAAGATATATTTGTTGCTATTTTCATTGTAAAATTATATGAAAAATGAGTACAATTCAAACTAAACGGAGACATAATTGAGCGATAATATAAGATTACTTTTTAGGCCCCAACCCCAAAGGTTGGGGGCCTATAGATTCGGGGTGTCCGTCTGTCCGTCCATCTGTCTGTCATCGATTCTTTTCCAGGTTGTATCTTTGTAACGGAAGGTCGTAGAGACCTGGGAATAGGCTCATATGAAAGGTCTTGGCCTGTAGATGTGCCTTTTGTCTTGACAGTTTTGGCAAGATTCGGCCACCGAAAATGGCCGGCTTTGGCCAAAATGTCCAAAATCAGCGGTTTTTCGAAACATATGCTTTTCCAGGCGGTATCTTTGTAACGGATGGTCGTAGATACATGGGAATAGGCTCATATGAAAGGTCTTGGCCTGTATATGTGCCTTTTGACCGTTTTGGCCAAAATCGGCCACCGGAAATGGCCGAAATATACCAAAATGTCCCAAAACAGCGGTTTTTTTAAGAAACATGAGCTTTTCCAGACTGTTCCTTTGTAACGGATAGTCGTAGAGACCAGGGAATAGGCTCATATGAAAGGTCTTGGTGTCTAGATGTGCCTTTTGACATTTTTGGCCAGATTCGGCCACTGGAAATGGCCGAATTTCGCCTAAATGTCCGAAAACCGGGTTTTTTCGAAACATGAGCTTTTCCAGGCTGTTTCTTTGTAATGGATGGTCTTAGAGACCTGCAAATATGCTCATAAGAAAGGTATCGGAGTGTAGATGTGCCTTTTGACAGTTTCGGTCACCGGAAGTTGGCCAAAAATGCCCAAAAGCTATGATTTTCCAAAACATGGGTATGAACGAGATAGTCAATACCCCCTTCGAATAGGGGGGCGGTTGGGGCCTTTTCGTGTTTCACAAATACTTCCTTGTTATTTCAGGCTTCACTTCCATATTACGTTTAACTTTATGCTGGGGAAATATACAGGGAGTGGAATCGAGGCCGAAAAAAGTCGTTTCGAATAAATTCGCTATATATAGAACATTAATTTCACTGTTCCCTACGACTGGGGAATTTTTCGTCGTTTTATTTGCGAGTGCAGTCGTGAGTCGAATCGTTTCCAATCCCCACTATTTTCTCCAAAGGTTAAGGGCATATAGAATTGGAGTCATACGTCCCTGATTCTTTGTCTCAGTCGCCGTTTTAGTCTGCCATTTAAAATTAATGGTTTATGTCTGCAACCTGTGCTATTCACTCGTACTAGTGAGACTAGACTATCTGCCCGTCAGTCTATCCATCATCGCAAGGTTATGCAGGCTATATATATATAACTAATATACATTTGACAGTTTTTGGCCGAATTCGATCAATTTCCGGATGTTAATTTTGAAAATTTCAAAACGTGCAATTTTTTTAAAGGCTAAACATGAGTTTATGCCTGCTAGAAATTCAGAATGGAGGGTGGTTAAGTTGTGGTTATGAGCGAGATTTTCAATAGCAATAGTATAAACTTTCAAGCTGTTGCTTATTTTCTGAGTAAATATCAAACCCAGCTCTGCTTAGGCCAGTGCAAAGCGTATGAACATTGCTTGTTGAATTAATTGATGTGTAAAGTTAAAGACGGTTCAAATGCATTAATTCAAATTGATTTTTTTCAGTTGTGAGCATTAGCTGTGGTACTAGCGTTCTCATGTGTACTCATGTTTAAGTGATATACATTTTGTATACAACATGAATATATAATATATAATGATATGATTATTTCTGTTCAATACAGCTAGAGTTAAGACTACAATCTCGAAATTGATGAACGCAACACATTACCGAGGCTCAAGCAAACACACAACACGTTGAAATGGCGCTTTCAAAGCGCGAGCAAGAGGATCTGCATTCAATGATTGACAGAGCCGTGTACAAGTTTCTTGGTCGGGACGAAGCCGATCTTGCTAAATCGGCCTTAAATTGCATCGTCAAAGAATATGATCGCCGCAAGACCGAAAGTATGTACATGTATCTTAAAAAATATATATGTGACATTTTCGATATTCTGTCCAGCTAGTTATGTTTTGGTAATACAATATTGAAAAACTATTGAATACAAATAAACCTTTCTTTTATCATATTTTAGAATATTATATATTGTTGAATTGTTTTTATTTTTACAGAAAAGCTTGGAAAATATTTAGACGAAAGAAGAGTTGTCAAATTTACTGATAAACTCTATGGTGTTTATGAAGATTTCCAATCATCACAAAGACAGGATAAACCTCGAAAACGAAAGGTAATCTCTATTTGCCATGATAATAGTAATATTAGTTAATATTAATTAATTAAGATACTTTCTGGGCTATTATTGTTACACTATGTCTCAATTTACAGGTTGCAAACGTGAAGGCAAACTCACAAAAGAGTGTTGAATTGCAAAATAGAATGCTTTAGTAATTATACATGTATGTCCTGTAGCGGCTCAACTTAATCATCAATGGCGCTCATTTAATTTCAGGATGAGAAGCGGTTCGAGGAGAATGGAAGAGACAGTAAAAAACAAAAGAAAGATGAGCCGGTCGTGGAAGCGGCTCCTGTACCACCCGCTGCCGCCCCAGTTGTACCTGCCGCGGTCGATTCAGAGAGTCCCGGTGCACTCAATGCGGCAAAGGTGCGTTTTGTGAGAACTAAATGATGATGTATTTTTAGATATACACTATGGGCCCATTTCATGGCCCAGGTCTAGACTAGGTTCCTGTTTGTTATAACATTCAAACTTAGTCGAGACTAAGGCTATAAAGTTGTCCCTCTATGTGTGAGAAAGCGTCATAAAGTTGAACTAACAAGAACACTGTTAAACCCTTATGTCTACCTTTTAAGAATGAATACTTTTGCCTAAAATAGAGTTACATTTTCCCCTTCCCTTTTCTCGTGATATTTATGTCATGATATGAGGCTTTTTCTTAATGCTACACACTGTCCTTTTTATATATATTGTATTTTAGTATTTTCAGGGAATTTAATTCGCAAGACACTGTTAGTTGAAGCCTACTTCTTGTCAAGGCAGAGGTATGTTTCACTTAAATATGATTTGTGGAGTCATTGAAAAATTGGTAATTGTATGTATTTTTTTTTCAGATCCGAGAGATGATGGCCAATGCTCAGAAAATGATCAGTGAAAGAAAAGCGCAACTTAATCTTCAACCGGTTTGGCATATTTTACCTTATAATTATCTAATATGCATATGTACTTCTGTACTTCTCAATTTATATGAAAGTTTGAAAATTATATGTTTAACAACATGATATTGAAAGCTAAGAGGCTACTAGAACTCTCTGTTTCGTATAAGAAATCATCTAAAGATATTTCAAACATGGATATCCACTTCAGCTATATTCCAATAAACCTTCTATCCTACAGGCAGCAACTCCACCCGCTCCTGCCCCCGCCCCTGCTGCCGCACCGCAGCCCCAGTCCCTCATGGCCGACAGTGTGGACAAAGCGCGCAAAGCGGCTGACCTTCAAGCGCGCATCGCCGCCCAACTGGCCAACGTGGGCATCCCGCAATTGGGCGCCCAACCGCCAGGGGGAAGCGCCATCGGGGCAGCCGGGCAGTTCATTCCGCCGCTGATGCCGCCAACGCCGGCACAGGCTGAGGAGGAGTGAGTGTTAGAATATATGAAGAGTGAAAATACATAAATTGTGAAAAACAAAAAACAACGATGAAATACTTTATAATCGTAAATTACATATGTGCTGCTTTGTAATTGATATCGACAATAACAATAGACATACAATTTGGCGATAGAAATGTTAAAAAAAAACCTAGCAACGACTTAAAAGACAAACAATAAATCATTCGGCTTGTAAATCAGATCGAAGAAATAAATCCAATCTGTCGCTGAACCTTAAACTAATTTCAATTTTTCAGAAAAGCAGCTCAAGATGGCCAGGGGCAAGGGTAAGTCCAACTGAATTTGGTATCGAGGAATGAAATTGAACTAATGAAATATAGCAATTGAAAAGATGTTTTCTTTGGACCATAATGTATATTTGTTTTAGCAAAATGTTCATATTTATTTGGAAGGAAATGTCACAATCATTCAAGTTGGATAATTTGTTACTACTGCTCTGTACTCTGTGAATACATTATAATGTTATATATTTTTTACTCCGTTAGCAGTTTGAGGGAATAGTGGTTGGTTTTTCTTTTCAGACCCACACCGTTGATTCTTGATGAGCAAGGCCGAACGATCGACTCAAAGACAGGCGAAGCGGTTCAGCTTTCACATTATGTGCCCACATTGAAGGTAATTTAAGCAAAAAATGTCAGCCTAGAAGGCTGATCACAATTTGTTTCTTGTATAGTTGATAACAGTTCCTAAATAAAAAAAGTTTTGATATTTATCGAATCTTTTTACACTCACATCGAATGCTAAGCATGTTTAAATTATGTATAGTCTATATTTAACTTTTAAAAGCTGAAAAGCTTAATATTATGTGATGTAAGCGATTATTGGATGATGAGCACGTTCTAGACAGATTAAGACTAAAATTTCCAATGTAATAAAACAAAAAAATGTATATTTATCCCCGGGACTATCCATTCCTCACTCGATTATATATATCTTCCTTCTCTTACCCCATTTCCTATGTCTAATAGGCCAACATCCGCGCAAAGCGCCGCGAGCAGTTCAAGCGCGAGTTGACCGAGAAGCCACCGGAGGAGATCACCGATTCAAGGTTCTTCGACCTGCGCGTGCAGTATAAGCCCAATGCGCGATCGAAGAGAGGGTTTAGGTTCCATGAGAAGGGCAAGTTCGAGAGCATGGCCGTCAAGCTCAGGGCTAAGGTGAGAAGAAGATTGTGAGGTGATGAGTAAGGGAATTATAGGTCAGGTTGTGGTCTAAGGTTCATGGAAATGCTTTTGGAAAGCTGAATGAAATATGACAATTCTAGAAAAAGGTCAGAGTGTTGTGTTGTGATTAAGAGGTAGTTATATGATTTTTGATATGAGGCAAATGTTTGTTTGGAGCACTACGGCTAAAGTACATGCACAGGTTCCAATGTTATTCTGAATTTTAAGTGCAATAATTTTGGGGAATATACGCTGATACAGCTTTAAAGGAAACATCTAGTCAGCCATTTATTTGACCCAATATATTCTTCTTAAGGCACAATTGGAAAAACTTCAAAATGAAATCGCCTCTGCAGCCAAGAAGACGGGTATTGCGTCCGCTGCAAAGCTTGCAATTATTCAAGCCAAGAAAACTCAGGTAATACGTCTTATCGAAGTAAATGCGTAGCTCAAATGAAGGTCGCAAAAGTACTAGCGAAGTTTAAAAATATTGAATTGTTTCATGACGATACAAATATACTAGCATGATGCATCGTAAAATTTAAAACAAGTTGAATTACCTTATACTTTTGAATAACTTTTTATAGATACGTAACAGTAACTGCTAGCGATCTTTTAGATATATTTATTCTGAACATCAAATGATTTTCGTCATATTGACAGGATGAAGACGGCATACCAGATGTTGAGTGGTGGGATTCAGTGCTTCTGCCACCAAGCGGGTACGTGTCTGGTGGTGACATTGCCATAGTCTTTGTATATTATAAGAAACATTTAGCTACTTAGTGCTACTATACAGGGTGCGTACAGAGCACTCCTGGAAATCCTGGAAAAGTCCTGGAAATCGATCAGGTCCCCGAAAAAGTCCTGGAAAGTCCTGGAAATCGATCAAAAAGTCCTGGAAAGTCCTGGAAATCGACAATTTAATTAATTATTGTAAAATATTATATTTGAATGAGAAAACATGTGTTAAGACACGTTTTGTTTCTCTCGCGCCTTCGGCGCTCGCATATGTATACTACTTCCAATTATAACGTTTTGTTTCTCTCGCGCCTTCGGCGCTCGCATATGTATACTACTTCCAATTATAATCTCTCATGTGAAGTTCATGGGAGGCATGACGCTTGAAAGACCCTTTACATAAATCATCTTTTACATTTATCAATTAGGAGATTTTTTTTTTGTTTCGGTGTCGGGACATGCCCTATTTTTTTGTCGTCTCTGGGCAGTCCCCTTTATTTGCATAAATCGTACATTATGATAACAAAAGCAACAATGTAACAATAATATATATACACTATAAAGCTATTATATTATATAATAATGCATAATAATACAAATCGTACAATTTTAGTAATAATTTTTCATTCTATCTTAATATTAAATGAACGGCAAATTATTAACTTTTATATAAATAACTTGAAGTACTTTCAAAAATTTATCATTACGTAATGTTTACCTTATATACAAAAATTGAACTACCATCGACTTTTTTCACAAATTCACTACCACTCACGCATCTCACACTCAAACTTTCATTCATTGCAAACAGACTTTGCGTGTATTGGGAAGCCAGTAATTGTCTTATCTATTTTATTATTAAATGTACATTTCGTAGGATAATAGAATACAGAGATTCAAATACTCCTAGATAAAACATAGAGATCATGCTTCTAAAATATGCGTATATTTATTCCATTTAGCATGATAAATAAAATTTGAAAGCTTGTTTCTGTCAATTGATATTCTTAACTTTACCTCGGATATAATTTTATGAATGTTCAAATCACTTCCATGAAATCTTGAAGACCATAACAG
>LQRL01167344.1:0-14481 GCA_001703475.1 Hydroides elegans | reverse complement strand
GAAAACCAATAACGCGAAAGGATCCTTCATCCGAGGGATAAAGCACGATACTTGGGAGGATTTCTTAGTAGAATATCATAAGACTTTAGGATAAACCATGAATGATCACGAACGTGGAGAATGGGATTTCTTTCAAGCTGTTTTAAGAGCTTTCTTATTTTACTTTCGCTTTTGATACCTCGAGGCGACACAGAAACCGAACCTTGCCAACTTATTAGAAAAGTAGGTCTATGCATCTTTGTGTGAATAACGTTTTTTTTCAGAAATTATCATACAAATACCATAGAACTCTATTTTTTACCGAATTTGTTCTTCACATAATTAAAATGAATTAAATTTAGTTGGACATATAACTTTATGTTTACATATTAAAACATGTACTTTAAATTCATGCATATATACTAACAATGAATTTCGAATATATCTGAAAAAAGTAAAATATTTTGTATTAAAGTTAGTTCGACCAAATCAAATTGACAAATTTTAGAATTTCATTATTGTAAAATGCCTTTATAACTCAGTGTTCCATCATGAATAATGTAAATTAACAACCGATCCATCATAGTATGACATTCTTGAATGACCAGAAAGACAAAATAAAGACAGGAGAAACAGAGTTTAACAATAAAATTGAAGTGTATCCGTCAGCTCAACTATTTTTCAAAAATGGTCAGCATCCCATTTTGCGATGTACTTTCTGATTACGTCGTATAAGTGTGCAACGTAGAAGGGGTGTTTGGGTTCTGGCATATATATTTGTTATCCATCTAGTGGCAGTATATAATAAAAAGCGTGGTAACGTCGTATTGTCGATCGCGTCATTTTCGGCAAAGCGCTCTTCTTTCATCAACAAAGACAATGAATAATGAAATGATCATGAGCGTTTCCAGAAAATATCGAACCGGTGTCCCATATGTATAAAATATAAGAGCGACGGGGCGCCATTTTTAGGTATAATTCTAAACAGCGAACACGGGGTTGCGTCCGCCAAGGGCGCCCCTCCTAAACTGTACATGTCCACAAAGCGGACCCGTTGATTCCCTTACAAGGTCGTTTGACTCTCTGCTATAATATGGAAGGGTGACACTGACGCAAAATCGCGTTGTGATATCGTGGAATATATGGAATATATTCAAAAGATGTGATTGATTTCCTAATGCTTGTAAAGCGAGATAATTATTTGAAATCGTCCTCTCGCCACGGTCAATTCCACATCTCGCATATTAATCCAGTGTTGCAAATGTCGCGGGAAACAAGCGAAAATCGCTTGTTTTCAGGGGCTTTCGCGGTATTTTCGCGGGTTGCTTGATTTTCGCTTATTTTTGGAACTTTATTTTATTGCTATATTTTCTTTATAAATTTTGGTACTTAATTATAATTTTGACGGTGAAAAAGTGATATTTTTTGAAGATTTATTTTCGCTTGTTTTTCGTAGTTTTCGCTTGTTTTCAGCGAATTGTTCGCGTTTTTTTCATCGCGAGAGTTGGTAACACTATATTAATCGAACAGTGTTCTTTCATGTTCATGTAAAAAGACTATCGATATTGATTTAAGATATCAAAAGCAAAACCAACTAGAATTTTACTCATCAAAACTATATGAAAAAAAATAGAACTGTGGCACACTTGTCTCTATCGTGTATCATTAAATGTGGGTTGACAGCACAATAACAAGATTCTATAAGTAAGTAATGGGTAAATAAGGTTCCATTAGTTTTATGGTCCTTTCGCACTTTTACATTTTCGTAATATACATGTACCTGTTAAGTATGCACCTTTGCGTAAATTGGTACATTTCGTAGACCAATGTTTACTTTTGACTTTCCAAATGATTTTTCACATTGTTTTAAAACTATTGATTTTTTAAAAATGATTTTTGAGGCTTTAGTTCGCATCTTTATTAATTGTCGATGCAATTCATATACATTTTGTTCTTTTAATCATTGATGCTCATGATAGAATCAGGATTCATGTTAATCAACGTCGTTATTTATGTACATATATTTTTGTAAATTAGCATCAATTTTGTCAACATGGGAAATATAATGGTAACACTATCTATGCGATGAGGTTTGAATACATAATGCTTTCCCTTGGAATGTTATTGAAAGCGGTCAGAGCAGGGTAAATTGCACATTTCTATTATATTTAGTTTCTATAAAGGGTTGATCTTGTTCATTTATTTAATTTGAGCCAATTATTAAGATCGCTGAGATGTTGTATTTCAAACCCCGCTGCTTCGAAATGTTAAATCTCTTAGGCCCCGGCCACACATCAATTTTGTTCAAAAACAAGAATTATTTTACCTCTTTTTTTTGGAGCGTTTTATGAGCTTCTATTAAACAATTCCAAAAACAGCTTCGATTGTAGCAAGGAACCTTTGGATGATAATACGTATCATATAAGGGGATGCATAGGCACCATTTTAATACATTTCTTTGATACATTCAGCTACGTTTTTGTAAGATTTTGAAGCCATTTTATTAAAAAAGAAGCAGAATAATATTATCTCTAAAAGCTTGGGGCGCATATCACAAACAACTAGGGCGTAAGTGGCTATCTACAGGTATATGGTCACTTTCCCGTTCGCACGCACGCGTCTACTGGGGGCAATGACCGAAGGGGCAAATCTTTGTTGAGGTGGTCAGTCTTTTAAACTGGTTACAATAACTGAAGGGATATGCGTGTAGCAGCCAGTTAAGTAGATTTAATATTGTTTAAAACACCGATATGTACATGTCAGATGTTCATGTGGCTGTCAAACGTGTTTTGGTTGAATGGAACGAATATATTGGCTGGCCATTTGCGATTTCTGACATCACCGATCAGATGAAAATCAATCACATATTTCTTAACGTGCTGTTATTGTTTTATAGTATTGTGCCTATACCTCTGTAATTGTTCACTTCTTTACTATTACATCTCATGTTTACATGTGTCAAAGATGGGGATAATGATGAGCTAGGGTTGTCTGGAAACGTATGTAGCCAAGTGCTAGACAGGATTGCGTGAAAGCTAATTATTCTGTTCTCCGGGGTTGACCGCCTGTAAATGAGTATAATGAGGTCATGGAGTCCACAATGAAATGAGTAACATATGTAAGAGATATATTCTTTGAAGTTATATACATTTGCATCCTGTTAGTCGTGCTACGTTAGGGCCTAGCCAGAGAGTTCGTGACGAGTAGCGACAGCGATATTAATTGTCTTTTATGTTGAATATAGAGAAAACATATGAACAAGTATCGCTGTCGCTCCTCGGCGCTGTTCGTTCGATGCACTCTAGAGCCGTGTTAACGCAAAAATAAACCACGAAAATAATGCCAAAAAAGACCGTTTTTTGCGTGAGCAGAAAGGACAAATTACTATATGTTTTTTTTATATAAACAGGTGACTTTCGAGCTCTAAGGTTTCGAGCTTTTTTCGGACTTTCTTGTTTGTGTGAACGCGCCTTAAATACATTGAAGTCTATCTTTACTCCTAAACACAATTGAGTAAGGAGAACTTTGGTCTTAATATTAATGCCATAAACAATGACAATCATAATTATTTCAACAAACAATCACCTATCATTTCATTTCAGGTCTCTAAACAACAATAATTAAGCAGAAGAACTTAATAGGAACTGCCTCTTTCAACGAAATTAATCATGCTATGTTAACTTGTTTATAGCAAGGGACAAGGCCATTTATATACAGCTAAAATAAGTCTATATGCGACTGCGACAGGTTTGATTTAGTTACCTGTGTCGCAGCTATACCAAGTCATTGTACCATATCCTGCAGTTCTGTGCATGCTACACAGACCGAGGCTATTAAGTCTACTGTAAAGTATATCAAAGACACCAAATGGTTTCATTACAATTAACAGGTAGCAACCCGGTAGACAGCCTGTTTGGTACATCCATCATCTGAGATTTTCAGACGCAGTCATATCATTCGTTTGACCACTATTTCCTTAGTTATGCAGCGGCCACTGGCCTGCGGATTTTATTTAATCGCAGCGGAATTATAAGAAAATATAGTAAAATAACAGAGCAGGGCGGTAAATTAATAACAGAATTTTCTTTCAGTTTCAATAGCTTTTTTCGAAAATCTCAATAAAAAAAACCCATATCCTCGGCAAACATGAACAGGTTATTTTAGCGCTATGAATGAAAACGCAAATATAAATTGCATGTTTGTCGTTCTTTAGATCTATATTATACCGTCATTACATTAACTGCATTGCAAAGTATGCAAATCGATGATCTATCTTTATTTTTTTAGAAACGTGATTACAACATAAACATATGGTTTTCTGATATACTTTATTAATATATTCCACATATGAATGTTTAAATTGTGTGACAAGATGTTATGGAATGAACTCACACGCCATCCATGCTCTTATCGAATCTTTTAATGGGAGAATAGGGAATTCAATAGGGGTTTACCTAAATATATCACTGCTGTATTCCATATTTAAAAAACAGAGCAATGAAAAATTACAATCACAAATATTATTTGCCGCATTTAAAACAGGTTGAAGGTGACAGAAAGAAAGCAGAAAACTGACAAGTCCTTGGATAAATGCATGCACGATTACCGATGATCAAGACAAGACCTTCCGAACTCGTTCATGTGATTCGCATGTGGACTGAACCGAACCGGCATACAAGTCTTAACCTCCGTTTAGAAGTGAAATCTTTCACAATTTTTATAACAAAACTGCGATATTAGTTTTACAATTTTTCCTTTGACAATTGCCACTATCGCAGCCATTTCCACATGCGAGTGTACATACCAAAAAGGTATATTTTTTGTGGCTTTGTAAGGACACATGTATTCGTTTAGGGCCTGGCCACATTGGAAGCTTTTACTTGCCTTTTTTCCTAACAAAGCTGTCTTCCAATGTATTCCTTATTGGAAACCAAAAACAACGAGCTGCTAGGTGGCTCTAACTTGCTTTTTTAGTTTCCCATAAGGAATACATTGGAAGACAGCTTTGTTAGGAAAAAAAGGCAAGTAAAAGCTTCCAATGTGGCCAGGCCCTTACTCCATATGGTTTCGACAAGACGAGGGAAAATGCTGTGTCATGGAAAAAGGCACATCAATGAATAAATCGCTTGAACGATTCAAGGTCAAGGTCATCTAACAATGGGTTACATAAGCTGCAAATCCATTATTGATTATGATCGTTCAAGCTGTAATATAGCATGGTTAATCAATATGATCTGCGTTTCCTTATTTCAGAAGTTATAGCAAGGTTGCCACATGCTTGCAGCATGGCTGTAACCAAAACTCATGCGCTGGTCAAAACGTGAACAACGTTAAAATAAGTCACGTCAACAGCACGTTGTTGATTAACATTCACGTATAAAAGTTTGGCGGACGGAGAAACAACGTTATGTCAATGTCGACGCGAATGTGTACGTAAGTATGATGAGGTTCCTCTGAATTGCAACGCAAACGTATGCATTCATTACGTGTATATTTCAAATTAGAACATGATATTTATATATACATGTAAGGATAAATGTCATTATATTTTCTGGATATAGTGACATATTTAATCTATCTGGCAAGCGATTGTTCCTTGACACAGATATGTGGAACCGCTTAAAACATGTTTAGAAGAAAACTAAGTATATAATTTGTCAACGGGAATGTTCATCTGCGGATGAAATTAGTAACACAAACGCAGAATTTGGTATAAAATATAGAAACCAAGCCGAAATAGTTCATTATATTTAATACCAATTTCCAGAAATGCGGAAAAAAATTCGCTGGCCGATGAAAAGATTTCTATTCAGAAATATAGCTATATTTAAACTACAGAACTAGTAATTGTGAATAAAAAAAAACATGTTGTAAAAATGAGTTTCTTTTTGGCTTTGCTATTACTGCAAAAAGTATTTAGCAGAATTTTCTCTTAACAATTACAAATTCATCAAAATCAATATGTTTTGAAAATCGGTTGCTTCTTTTAATCCACATGAGTGGCTCTGTGGCCTTACGACCTTGAGAAAGTAAGAAGGAAATAAGCTGCATATGTTTTTCAGATTTTCAATTTCATCAATAATTGTCGTTTCATCAAATACTCGCAACTGTTCTTCAATTTTCTTTTAGTTTATTAGAAAATGCATTTTTATCTTCAAAGTTGAGGTTAGAAAATATAAATTAGTTTAAACTTACCAATTGCTATATCCAAATATATAAACAACTATCCTATTTTACTAATCTACAGTTCATGAACACTGTGGTGTTTTCAAGTCAGCTTAATTATGCACCGCATGCCATATTACCACCCTGTTATATAAGCCCACTCTTGTGCAATGTCAACCCCTGTTTATGTCAATTGAATAAAAAGCCCCCTCATTTGAATAAACTTCAATTCTCAGCCAGCGACAATAATAAAGCGTTGAGATGACGTACAGTTGTGTTTTTACCGCTGCTTCGACATAACCTCGTGATTAATTACACGACATTCAGGTAAGCTAGCCCTCCCCGTTTGGGTCTGGCCACATTTGAAGCTTTTTTCAAGCTTTTTCCCCTAGCAGACCATGTCTTCCTTGTCGGAAACAAAAATGGCGTCTTGCTTTAAAATACGCATAGAGCGTTTAGATCGCGTTTTTTAATTTTATTATACGGAATACATCGGAAGACAGGGTTTGTTCGGGGAAGAAAAGCTAGAAAAGGCTTCCAGTGTGGCCAAATCCTTTTACTGGCAGTTCCTTTTAATGTCGTGTCGAGGTATTTACAACAACCACATACTGCCACTAAGCTATTTCAAGAAATATAGATTTTCAGTCTTCATGCATGCAGGTAAACATATGCAAATGCAATCAATAAAATGGGATTTTGATTTCTATATATTGTATTTCCACGCGAAGAAATAATTTGCCATAAACATTATTATTGCAAATAACAGCGAAACATATCATTCTCATTTTGTATGTGTGTTGTTTTGTCACTATATACTCATTAAGAAAATAAACAGGTCTTTTACTCTTTACATGACCGTTAGGTGACAGGACGAGTTAAGGTTACATTCATTTGCAACTAAAGAGACCCTATGTAAATGATCTCTCATTGTCTCATGTAGTTAAAGACCTAATGAGAAGAGGACACCCATATTGTTCCTGGTGCTACGGAATACAAAGGGAATACAATACCATAGCAGCAGATTTTATGAGACACAGAGAATCGTATGGAGCAAAGGATGTTTGGTTGAATGGGAAGCATTATCTTCTTTTATGCTCATAGCGGTGTCATGCTACATCCCACCCCACTCGGCAAGACGTCCACGGACGTTTAGAGGACGCCCTAAGGACGAATAAGGACGCCTGGAAAACTTTCATACGGGCCCAAAGTAGGCCGTCCGCTCAACGTCCGTGGACGTCTTCCCGAGTGAGATATGTTGGGTTTCATATAATGATCTTACCTTCCATCATTTATTTGGTTAGGCCGTTGGTTGTGGGGGAATGGATATTTTTTCTGCATGGTTTGTTCAAGAAAGATTTAAAGCAGTCAGGCATTAGATTAATTGACAGCTTAATATGACATATACGGTATACATGTATTCGAAATGTTATTATACAACATAATATGTTTGGTTCTCATTTAATGAAATATCGATTTCTCAGCTGCTTCTACTACGGCTACTATTACAACTACTTCTACTACTTCTACTACTACTACTACTACTACTACTACTACTACTACTACTACTACTACTACTACTACTACCACTGCAACTACTACCACTAATACTACTACTACTACTACTACTACTACTACCACTACTACTACCACTACCATTACTACTACTACTAACACTACTTCTGCTACTACTACTACTACTACTACTACTACTACTTTCACTAATACCACATCCACTGCTATTCCTGTTACTGATGTCACTGTTACTGCTACTTAGGCAACAGAAACAACGAAAATTGTTATAATGATTATGATTTAAATGATCATGTGTAAATTCATAGTATAAATGAAAAATGAAAAATAAAAGTATTTCGTTTTTTAGTGACGTTTGAGATCTGAAATCGCTAAATAACGTCATGAAATAGATAATAGATAGTCAATTTATTCTACGTCATACGATTTCATCGAATAAAATATTAATAAATATTTACAAAACTTTATAACAATATATATTTTATTTAAATGTCATTATGAAGCTATGTTGTTTTTCTGTTTACCACTTTATGCGTACGATTTCATGGTCTGCTACACTTGTCGTTTATGAACTTTTTACAACTGCGGTACACTAAATTCAAGGTTCTTATATTCAAGGACTGACAAGCTTCTTAAAAGAAAATAGTTCTGATTGATACATTTTTTTTCGAAAAAAATATGGTGATTTATCAATGTGCTGGTGGGACCGTAACACGATATTTGATTTTTGATTTAATCGCTGTTTTGATGTATATATCTGAAATTCACTTGGATATATACACATGTAACACCATTGGTGTATCCGTTCCAACCATTTGCAACGGGCTTTCTGCATTAAGACGGTTGCGGGATCGAATATCTTTGCATACCAATTTAAACTATGAATACAAATCTGAGAATAATTCTTAAATGTTTAAGTGAAATCGCCCCATTTCTTTCGAACGGAATTTTGGTTCAAACGTTCGGTTTCACGCTTGCAACTTTACCCTTGGAAACCTCCGCCTCAAAATGAACCTCATATAACAAAAGTGAATATAGCTAAGTAATTATGTTATATAACGGTGTCCAGATACAAGTCAATGTAATGTACATTTACTTATTTTTTCTTTGCAATCTCTATTTGCTGCAATCGTCCTTTGCAAGGTAATCTGATGAAATATTTTTCAAAGCAATGAGTGCCAGGCTATTTATAGAAAATTATGTCATTTCAAACCGACTGTTTACTATTTATGCATTAAGGTACGGACAGCCAGCCGCGAAATATTTCGCAATCGCAAATTAATTCAAAGAAAATATAGAAACCCAGCGATATTGAATTTTGACTAAGTCCCGAGCGATGTTGCGAAATCTGTTCACGCAGAATTTGCGATTGCGATATCAGATATTATTTGGTAAGAAACAGTGCAACAAACAATGTTTAAAACTGAATGTTTGTGAGATTGCGATTTCTGTCTTTGCGATATTGCGAAATCAATTGCGAAGTCTGCGAAATTATTTGTTTAGTCTAGTTAATTTTAGGAGTTTATAGGGACAAACTAGTCATTAAACGTCATGCATTCCTAATATCAGTTACTATTTCTAAGGTTGCAAGAGATTTTCAGATTCTTTAAAAACTGCAATCATATGATATCATGACATCCATTTTGAATGAAAGTAGCTTCATTTTATAGACACGTGTGTGACAAGGCCCCAATAGATAATCTGTCAAAACACATTAGTTTTACCAAGGAAATATACAATTACAATTGGACTATAGTATAAATTGCGTGCAAATAAATATGGCAAAGTTTAGAAGGCTATCTTAGAAAGAAACATTAAAATTAATAGAACTTGTGCAACAAAATACGCCAATTTATGATATATGCTCTGAAAACTACAAGGATAGAGTTCTGCTCGGAAACATTTTCGATAAGATTGTCAGGCAATTGGAAATAAAAGGAATGACATGTAAACTCAAAATATATTTTATTATTCAATATCTATCGAATTGGTGAATTTGTGTTGTATTCGACGCATACAGAACATTTCAATATGAAGATTTATGGACCTTCATTTACGTTTAGACGTCCATAAAATGTATTTTTCACGTCCTTCGTCCTTTGAGCGTTGAGCGACGCCCTACTGAATAGGTAACTACAAACTTAAGTTAGAATGATTTTTGAATAATTTATTCACACTCAATAGGTTCAACATTTCCAAAATATAAATGTTCTTGGCACGTAGATTCAAGGCCGCACAAAGTAATTAATTTACGGCGTTTATTTCGAATTCTTAGCAATGCTGCTGTAACAGAACTTGAAATCATTTTTATGTTTAGTTTCAATTAAAAAGAAACAGAACAAATCAACATGCTTTCAATACGATATGCATTTCAAAAAGGGTGTACTGAAATCATAACAAAGTATATTTCCGTTTTATAGTTTTCAATAATTATATCAATGAATAAGTATATCTAATTATTGCTGTTACTGACAAACAAACTCTGGTTAGATAACATGGATGATATAAGAAAGATAAATCATAACGAAAATTATACTATTTCTATCTAAAATAGTCTTCCATCCAATTTGACATCGCAATATCGCAAAAAACATTTCGCCGGTGCGTGAACAGTCATATCGCATAACGCAGACACCTTAGGAAATCGCCAAATCTGCCTGTCCTTACCTTTAATCATATATAAAAATACACACTTATTCACTTAAAGGGTCAAATATATTTGAATCTGAATCGCTAATCAAGAAAACGCTCTTTATCGTTTTAAACACTTTAAACTTAATGAAAATGTATGACAGATATTAATATTTAATGCATTTTTATACTGGGTTTCGACTGCTATAATAAACCTTTCAATCAGTTGATTTATTTCAAATTTATGACCTAATCAAAAGTGAAGATACAAAAAGAATTTAGCCATTCCTTTATATAAATGTTGAAGAAAAGTAGTAAGAAATTGCCTTATTACAGGTATTTATTTTTTATAAACATTGATTATCTGTTCAGTTTCGATAAGATAGGTAGAAAAGTGAATATTGCCATTGTGTTTGGTTTGGATAGAACTTCGATAGACACTGATTAACCAAAAAGAAGATTTTTGTGGTTGAAAGTAGGTAGGAGGCAGCGAGTTACTAAAATATTAATCATATGCGATTTCAAATCTGATTTTCTAGATCAAAGGAGAACCAAAAAATACCCTTTAGGCGAAACCTGCCACTTCCTTCTTCTCGCAACGCTGACATCTAACCAGTGAGTCTCTGATCCGCTTCATATCAAATAGCAAGCGTTTTTCGAGTTGAACCCCCCCCCCACTAATAGGTTAATGTAGAACATAATATATCCTTTCTATCATATTTTGAATTATAATAGGTCTATCTGTTGCACAGCTTTGGTCGATTCAAGGTCTTAAATGGGGGTTTATATGCTAAGAAATACGACATTTTTTTCAAATGCACCATCTCTTGGACTCACAAAACAACTTAAAGCTCGTCCAAAGGTATGGAGATGAACCAAAAGAAATAATATTCTCTTTTCTGTTTTCATATACCAAATTACAGGTATTCACTATATACATCTAACTAAAGCTTATATCAATTTAATGTTATTTTAGTTCATTTCAGTTCAATATATGTTTTACAATGTACATTTATTCGGCATTTAATATGTACTTTTATTTCAAGCTTCTAGTCACATAATGTTCTTATATAGTATTTCGAATATGTGCATCATGTTCTGTACAATGTCAATGGTATGGCACTACAGACAAAAATCGCAAATGAAAAATATATATAAGGACAGTGTTTGTTTTTAAATATTGGGACGCCATAAAATGCATGCCACCTTTTTGCAATATTGCAAGAGTGCATATATGCGTCATATACTTATGAGGACATAGTGATGTGTCATTTGTCATATTTGTCATTTATTTGTGATCATTGGATAAATAGACAATTCATCGATATAAATCCCTTTCTGATATTACACATTTTATATATCGATCAACAAAAATTGTGGCACGCACATCATTCTTATGCAAAAATAAGTCCTGAGGATTATTTCTTTGACATTTAATAAAAATAATGATTTCATATAATTTATAAAAAAGATAAAAGTTAGTTTGAAAAATCGATTAAATTACACGCACAACATTATGTGTTTATCTCATAATGAAATACTAATGAGTAATTGCCAACATCATGCCAACACAGAAGGTTTTTTTGCAACATCGCTCTCAATAGGTATGACATTCGTTCACACTTTGAATAGGTTTCAAAACTATATATATCGTGATTACCGGTGTATAACCCGCGGGTTATACACCGATTTTACAAACAAAACACCTGGGTGCGGGTGATACACCGGTACACCGGTGATATACTCAATAGGTATGACATTCGTTCACACTTTGAATAGGTTTCAAAACTATATATATCGTGATTACCGGTGTATAACCCGCGGGTTATACACCGATTTTACAAACAAAACACCTGGGTGCGGGTGATACACCGGTGCGGGTAATACACCGATATTCGAAACATAAAATTGTTATAACGCTTAGCTTAAATACCCGAATATGCATTACCTTATCATAGCGATTAATTAGCAAGTGAGGTTTTGTTGTTGCACAATGAGAGGATCAGTGATGCTGAGAGAATAGTGAGCGACACTGATTTAGAAGTGAGTAGTTTTGATAAAATACTTGGTGACTCAGAGGGCTATCTACTCTGTAAAGCCTTATCATGTCAAATGCGTTCCATGAGAAAAAAATATGGGGTTATGGCAAATATGGGACAGAAGTGATTTATGTTTCGTCAAAAGAGGTTGACTTCGGGAAAAGTGATTCAAAAAAGAGAAATCATGAAAAATGTTTCGGTATTTCACTGCATTGTGAAGATATTTCACTGAAAATTTACATTTTTCCAAATTTTAATGGTGCTAGTTATACATCGTTGCGGGTTATACACCGATTTCAAAAACATGTACCTTCAATATTCGGGGATGCGGGCTATACATCGGTGCAGGTTATACACCGGGAATTACGGTAAACACAAATCAATATTTAATAAATATAAGAATATGATATAACATGTTCAAATTCTAATCGTTTAACAAAAAGAATCATGCTAATCATGATTCGAAATTGGCGGAGTATCATTGAAACAACAAATAAGGTGCTCTGTTCAAACTAATTTATAAAACAAAAACTTACCCCGAGTAAAATATTTTTTTACAACATCTTTAACATATCCAAGTACAAGATTTGCCTTATTAATATTTTCTATGCGATAAAGCTTGACATTCGAAAATGTACTGTCTTGTTAACCTAATGAATCATTCAGAAGAAAATTAATCACTGCAGGAAACCATTTTGATACATGTTCTTGTAAATCAGTTACTTTACTTGTTGTCCTGGACATTAGTATGGCTTTTATGATTACAAACTCCACACGCACACAGGTTTTCCAGGTAGTTTGTGGGCACAATATTAGTTCTTTTGTGGCACCTCATTTTGATTATTGGTTATATATGCATTGGAATCCACTGTGTATAATTGTGCTCTGTTCAAACTATTTATTAAAAACGATGACTTGCTCCGATGATATTTATTATTTACAACATTTTTAACATATTCAGGTACAAGATTTGCCTGATTTTTATTCTATGCTATAAAACTTGTAATTCGAAAAAAATACTGTCTTGTTTACCTAATGAATCATTAAGAAGAAAATTCATCTTCAAAGAAAACAATCTTAGCACATGTTCATGTATAACTTAACTTACTGTGCTAGATTTTTTTGTGAGTACAAACTCCACATGCAAACAGATTTTCCAGGTAAAAACGTAATTGGTGAGCACAATATTTATTCTTTTGTGGAGCCTCATTTTGAGTATTGGATATATATGCATCGGAATAACAAAATCCACTGTGTATAAATTGATGGATGTCGAACTAATACAAATACTAATTTTACTGCTAAGGCGTGTCAAGTTTATGGGCGGGAAAACACTCATCTTATTCACACAGGTTGTAGTTAGACCAACTTTTTAAAACGCATATATTTTGAAATTTAGAAACATTGCTATTTGGAATATGCAACAAATTACACTCGCTGCCATTAGATATAATCATTTTACTAATTTGCAGAGTGTTACAGTTGAAAGACCAACACGTTCGGTGCCCCTGATTCAACTTTGTAAACTGTTTAGATATTTATTTGATATGAAACATACACATTACTCCTTTGTGCAATGAGGTCTCATCTACGACCAAACACAAGAAATCAGCAATGCATTATAGCCTCATGCTGCTTGCAGAAAGCTTTAATGAACATAAATAAACCATTATCAGATTAAAATCCGAACTGACATAATAATGAAATTATAAATATTTCATAAAAACCTATAACAAATTATAATAATTTTACGCATAAAAGTAATAAGTATGTAAATATGGATTATAGCTAATATTACTCACATTAAAATCAATAGCAATAATTACGATTTTAATGATTATACTAATATTAATAATAAGCATGCCATTCGAATAATGCTATTTTGAAGAATTAGAGCAAATGCAATTGTTATTCGTAACACCCATTGAACAGGTATATACTAGGTTTAATTTGTTGTCTGTCTCACCATAACTAACGTTTTTCACACGTTACATACATGTCCATACAAGGGCATCGTGAATTTCACATAGTTATGTATAGACGAGTTCAGCTTTAACATACCCATGATATGATATACTTCCAAAATAATCTATTATTTAACATAGGATTATCTTATATACATATATGTATATAAATA
>LQRL01167337.1:2927-18405 GCA_001703475.1 Hydroides elegans | reverse complement strand
AGCAAATAACTACAATACAATTAACAAATAGCATTGCTAAAACCTTAGGCCACGTTAACGCAAACATAAAAGCTCGTGAATAACACTCAAAAACCAATATTCTCGAAAGTCACATTTGTATAAAAACATAGCAATTAATCCCCTCTGTTCACGCAATATTTAGGAGTTTTTTTGGCATGAACGCGCCTTTAGGGTGAAGTTTCAACACATCATGAAATTAATTATGCGAACCTGAGTGAAATGTCCAACAACTCCGGATCCTGCCCCGGCACTGTAGCTGTAACCACCTTCAAACTCTTCAGCGTACCTTCATTCATAGGAAAAAGTTTTTGTTGAAATTGTGTGCATTATAGCCATGAACTATCTTTAATAGTTAAGCATGAATTGGATGAATTAGAGTACTTCACAAGTTCTAGCTAGAAAAGGTGTTCCATATTGGCTTGCATATTTATATGTAATGTTTTCTAGCTTGCAGAAGAGAGGAATACCTTATTTGGTCGTGAAGTAATCAATTGATGGAAAACACATAAACAACAAAAACAACAACAAATGTATGAAACAAGTTGCCAAAACAGGAATGCGTGCTTAATCGCATACAACAAAAAGATCTCACCAGCTTCGACAGGCTCTTGCTATCCAATTGCGATCACCCCTGCCACTGGACAAATAGAGATTCTCTCCGCTTCCATCCCTGTATCTCGGATCATCGCGATCAGAGTGTGCAAACTGACCCGTTCTCGCCAATTCGTCGGCCCACGCTTGCGCCCTGCCTGCCACTGCGGCGTCCCATTCCATCAGCGGGGTGTCCTGGTGGCCGGCGCGAAGGAAGTTGTGGGCGAGCACCGACTCACGGCATACTAAGGAAGAGCAGAGTGGATAATAAGATACGGATCATCAGTAGATGAGAAAGGACAGAGCTGGCACAAATACCCCTATCTGCTTTTTTCACCCCTCCCAATTCTTTAGATGGGAGCAAATAACCCTTCTTAATTATTTAGAAAATACCCAAACAATATTTTTTGAAAATACCCCACTTCAATTTTTTGACATACCTTCCCTATATTCCTTTCAAGAAATGCCCCCAACCTTTTTTTAAATATCCAAGCCCTAATACCCCCCCCCCTATTTTTGGAAATAAAACCACCCCTAAGTTCTTTTGCAGAACAGGTAACACATGTAAATCATGTATTATCACGCACACTATTTTTACGATAACATAAAAATCAAATCATATATTAATGATGTTATATGACTCACAAATTTGCGCCTTTCTACATTGAATATACATCTGTAAGTGATATTATTTGATAAGTTTTCGACCTAATTTGTTTTTCTTTACACTGGTAACCATAATATGTCCATTATTTCCAAAGAATAGTGTAGGGTAATTTCCAAAAATACTATTTTTAACATATATCACAGTTTTCTATCTCTACTGTGTGGTTTGTGTTATACTATATCTATTCACAGCTTGTTTATCTTCGTCAAAAAAGTTAGATAGTGAATGCTTTTTTTTTTTAAACATACTTCTATTTCCTCCGCAAGCGTCTTCCGGGGCATCGCCACCGGTTCCTGAATCTCCACCGGTTCCTGAATCTCCGCCGGTTCCTGAATCTCCGCCGGTTCCTGAATCCCCGCCGGTTCCTGAATCTCCGCCGGTTCCTGAATCTCCGCCGGTTCCTGAATCTCCACCGGTTCCTGAGTCTCCACCGGTTCCTGAATCTCCACCACTACAGTTACTTTCATCTGCACCATTTCCACAATGTGTCCTTCCGTCACACCATCTCGAAACCCTCACGCATTGGTTGGTATTGCCACATGTTTCGTAAACTGCAAAGTCGAAATCATAGATATAACAATCGAAGGTTTACAATCAAATGTTCCGTTTTAAGTCGAATTGTATCATCAAATACATCTTGATTAAGTAAGTATCATGTTATGAAATTCAACTTTTATTAACATGTATTGAAATTAGCCCTTTGGTAATTTTCATCGCTCATACGTGGGGTATAATCATAACAATGCATTAGATCACGTTTCTCTAAGGCAGCAGATCTAAAAAAACGCTTGTTAGCTGTCTTCAATCAACGTTTACTTCAATTAAGCTAATATATCTCAATCTACTTACATGGCTCTTCATTGCGCACATACTGGTCACATGTGGGCATTCCCGCACAATTTTCCTCGATTTCGTCACTTCCGTCTTCGCAATGCCTTCGACCGTCGCACATCCGGTCACGTGACAGGCACAGATGCTGATCTTCTTCATTGCTGTCTCTTTTTCTGCGAATGCAGTGGTGTCGGCCTGGATTCATTGTATAAGCACATTAAAAACATTATTTGTTAGATATCTTTTTTCTTCAAAGTTCTAACCTATCCAACCTATTCAACATTCTTAATATGCTTGTAGATAAATAAGCTCAAATATGCGATGGTATAAAATATACTTCTATGTATTCTAATTCCTATTTTGTTGTTACAACTTGATGGAAAACGATCCGGCACACACCTCCTCTGATACACACTTCATCGTAGATACTGTTACACACTCCTGGGATTTCGTCACTACTGTCCAAGCAATCATAGTCCCCGTCACACAACCATCGGTAGGAGATACAGTTGCGAGGCACTTCGTTCGGGCACTCGTACTTACGCCAGGGACAATCGTCGCCTTTAAAATGGGGGAAAAGGAAAATAATATATGTAAGAGATTGCATGTGTTTATCTATTGGTTTAGGCCAGGTGATATATGGGCTGGGTTGATCGGTGGGCGTGAGCGAAAAGGCTGATTAAATCTGTTCAAATTGAGTGTATTGGAAACCAAATGTTGGAGAACATTTCAAGCAAAATATTAGTAGTAATATTGACTACTGCTGTTGTTTAGTAGGTAGAGTGGCAATTTACTAAATGGCGCGAGTCGGCTCACGTCAGAGCTCAATGTGTTTATTATGTTATATTTAATAAGCTTATTAAATTGCAATTAGGCGTACTTTAAAGCGGTTCGAGCATGTCATTGATTTAAAATAAAACTCGCTTTCTAAAAACCGATTATCATATTATTGTTTTAATAGATAACTAGGCTAATCGGTATGACATAAAATATACACACTAACCACTTGCCCTTGCGATCAGATCGTCGATGCTGTTCATCAAAACTCCGCGTTTCTCCGATAAAATACTTTCACTTTCGGCCAGGTCGTCCGCGAGTTCTTCTAAGATGTCCACGTCGATCTTGCGTCTCGAAATCTGCGCCGGACTAAGTGGACAAATGAAATCACATTTTCTTGTCAATGAACCACGTCATAACGAATGGGTCTGAATATCGTCTTATGTTAAGCAGAATTTGTGTTTTGTCTAGATATATTGTATTACAATCTAAAATGCATATGGAGATTGAGAATAAATATGGAAAATATCATACAGAACATATGTTCCTATTATATGTCTCGAGACGATACAATTTCGAATTATCTGGGATCCGGAATTTGCACAACGAAGTGAAAATTCAATGTCATTTTAAATATATTTGACGAAAGAAAAGTCTTACTCGTCCATTAACTTATCACATTAAAACCCACAATACTTTGGTGTTTGATATATGATTAAAAATAAACAACTCACGGGTCGACTTCTTCAGGCTCTCCCGTCATTTCTCTTTCTTCTGGCGTTGCGACATTCCGCGTTTGTTGTTCTCTCTGTAGAATGAGCTTCAGCAAATTCAAATCGGCCTCAAGGCGAAATTCTTGATCTGCCTGCGCATCGCCATCTGAATTGTATATTAAATGCGTTTTACGTTTGGCAGTTGGTTAACAAATATACTGTATCTATTATTCATATTGGTGACTTCTCGTTTGACAAGACGTTTTAGGCCGAGGTTACACAGAGCTTGTTAAAAAGCAGTTATTAACGCGAGCTTTTTTAGTGGTTACACTTGAGCAAAAAGAAGCGAAAATGCTTAGCAATCGAGGTTTTCTCCCATTTCCCTCAAGTATTTCAAAAGGAGTTTAGTGACATGCATGGTGTCAAACATTTTTTTTTAATAATTGCGAAAAAATGTCGATATCACATACTTTTGAGCTAAATTTAGTTAAAATCACGGTTTTTATACTCATCTAGAATATCTATATAACTATAACCTTATACAATTTTTAACTCAATTTCTAAAATGCATAATGAATGAACGACAAATATCGACCAAATGAGTCTCTGCAACATGAACCAAATGGAAAATTGAAAATAAATACTCACATGGATATTGTTGCAGCGATGGCGAAATACTGAGACACAACAGCGTAAAAAACACAAGGATATTCATGACTTAACCATTAATAAATTCGATTTTTTAAAAATTATATAGTTTTGTCTTTCCCACGGCAGTCGACTTAATCTGACATAAGAATCGCGAACTTTATATAGGCTTTTGCTCGGGAGGGGTTCAATTTTAATGAACCTTTTACATTTAAATTATAAAAAGAAGCTCCACATGAGCCAATCACATGAAATGGCGATTTTCTTATAAATTCAGCATGCACATTTACAAATTCGGCCTTTTAACATATGAAAAAATGAAAACGCAAATCGAATAGATAATATTTGTTATCATGACATATTATGAACAGTGTTTTATTTTCTTTAATTGGTCGATTTATTACTGATACATCTGTGCATCAACGCATTTTGAAATGGAAGTCAAATGACTCAGATAAAATGGATGACATGCTTAATGACAGTAGTATAGTGGTCTATATTATTTTTGTATTGTATATATATTTTATACTTTCGATTTATGTATAAGATGCATGAAATACAAATCATACGTCAAGTATGAAACTGTTCACTAGGTGCTCTTAGCATACTAAAATCTGTGTTCTATTATTAACGCCAATATCACGACATAAAAAGAGGACCCAATAAAGTCTTACATCTAAGTTTTGTATATTTTTTTCAAATGTTACGGATAAAGCGTTCGAATGATCATGTTGTTCTCAATAAATAGAGACAAAATTATAATGGGATCTCTTTCTGTGGCTTTCGTACGAATATCCGCTTTACCGAAGCATCTTAGTTATTCCCAGTCAACTTCAAATACAACCATCGAGAGTGCATTGCGGAATGAGGATATAGGAGGAAAAGAAACGAACTTGCAAAGTTATGGACATTATTTGGTCAATTCAAAATAGTGTTAGGGAGCGGTTACATTAAAGTAGCGATTCCTGTCGCCACTTACGATTTTCACTGTTTTCTTTATAGGACTTTAACTTTTTCCAAAAGAAATTTGTTGTCGCTAGAAGCGATTTGATAAATTTGCGGTTACATAGCAGCGATTCTCAAAACCAGAACAATTATACTCTATGTTTCTTTGCAAGGATTATTGATTGTTTGGCATTTGTCGCAGGTTGCGATTCGCTTCCCGAGTGGAAATTTTTAACGCAAGCTGCGATTTCTATCGCCAGCGGCGATACATTTTGAAAGGAACGATAGGCTACCAATATTGAATATAAATTTAACGATTAACTGTAATTCTAAAAGATGATGGAAGCATGCATAGAATCTGTATCTATTCTAAAATTGTTTTTTTTTTTTGCACATATCTCCTGTTGACCGTGCAGGTAAAATTCTACTGATCTAACACATTGTAAATCTACCGTATTTATTTAGAAACATACTTTGGTGCTATAGACTACAATCTGATATCAGATCTATTTATATTCTAGAGTTTCATCATCGATTAATTTAAAATAGTCAATGGTAAATACTGGTTATACCAAATTCAAAATGGGAAAATTAATATAGACTCCTACTGGAGGAACACTAGAATATATACTAATTACTTTAGAGGAAACATAAACTAATGAAACATATGATTTTAAAAAAATCCGATTCTATACAATCCAAAGTGAACTTCCACTTCTTGCAAATACAAATAAAATCTAGGAAATGGAATTGAAAGAGAAGACATTGATGGTAAATATACTTTTTTATATTATTAAAGTTCTCGAAATAGATATATGAAGCAGCCTTTTAGTTTTCTATTCTTTAGCATAGGATGAATCCACCATCGTCTTTAATTTTTTGGTTTCATTGAATGATTTATCATTGATACATTATGACAACTTCGGCACAAACTTAAAAGAATCACAATTATTAATAGTGGTAGAAGTCTAGATAAAGTGAAAAGAAAGTTGTCTTTGCAGATTTTCAAGCAAAGGATTTTCCTTTAATAAGAAACGTACTAATATGTATATATCTGTTTATCAATCCATAAACAGATAAGTATAGGTTCATTTTATAAGTTTTGGAAGGTTTACAAAATTGGAGATCTAACATCAATTCGATGGCAAAATGTATTAAAATAAGATATCCTAAATCGCTTAAATAATGTAACCGTAAAAATCGCGACTTGCGATTTAATGTAACCGCTCCCTTATATTTCTCTTCACTCTTGTATTATCAGATAGTATGTTCACTTTCTCTTTATTTTGTTCAAAACACCGTGTTATAGGAACTGCTCCCTTGGTGCGTTTATGTTATGTTCGCTAGTTGCCGAAAATTAAGAATGAATTTTACCAACATCCTTACATAAGAAGGTTTTAAATACCAACATATCTTAAAGTAGATTTCACTTCAGAGCATTTGAAAAGCAATTGTAAACGCTCCAAAACAAGTTCAATTTCCAACTTTAATTACATGAGTTGTTACATAAAAACCCAACATAATGTTCGAAGGATGTTGCTTTGTTAACAAAGTGTTTCTTGAAGTTATTTAAGGTGCATTTACAAAGGGAAACGTTTAATACTTATTTTGATAGGCACCAAAGTAGAGCTCTTGACATTTTCCAAGAGTCTCTTTATTCGCTAAAATCAACTTTTCTGTATAACAGACCTATGCACGACCAAGTCTGTTTATTCAAATTTATTGTATTGTCATGAAATAATGGTATGCCTCAAACAAGATTTTATAACCTTTAATGTTCTATATTATTTTAGAATCTTAGATGTTTTTGCACGCCTTAAGGGGCAACGCATTAAATTTATTAAGTAACTATAAGATAGCTTGCAATCAAACATCATAAATCGTTTTGATGTGCTACTAAACGGACATGAACATTTTATTCAGACATATTATTTTCCGTTTTGGCGGCGAATTACGTCCTAACCATGCTACAATGCCCTTACGTAGCACATCGAGACATCAAGTAATGCAACTATGACTGGTTTTATAAAACGTCGCAAAAACGTGTTAACACCAGTTTAAACATAAAAAAATGTCGTCTTATTTTTAACATCGTAACGTTATGTCATTTTCACGTCGCGGATTAGAAGAGATGGTGACGTTCTTGTGATTTGTTGTGTCAAGAGCGATAGAACGTACATCAGCCCCTCCCCCCCCCCCCAATTCGTCATATGTGTTCCGAAATTATGACTGAATTAAGACACCTAAATCAAAAATACTTTCTTACTTTTATCACAGCTTCCTCATAAAAAAGTATAAAAGAAGCTGAATAAGAATATCAAAACAATAGCGCTTATCAATAAGTATATACAAGTAGTCTAAGCATCTTAAGATAGTTTTGTTATGATGTGGTTTGTTATTATGTAACAATTTATCTTATCAATATGTTTTGGTAATTAACATATGCGCATTTCAATCAATCCTTGTTGTTCTTTAGTGGGATTCGTCAAAACACTGAGAAGTAAACGATAATTTAAGAATTGAATTTTAAATAATATTAAAATGCAATGATTTTTAACCTCATCAGAATAAAGACAAAGTACTTATATAGTGTGATCCGTGTTATATTAAAGTAGGATAAAACAAAAGAAGTTTGTTGAAAAGCAGTGGTCATATGATTAAGAATGACCTCAATTGCATTAAACGCGGGGTAAGAAGAAAATTGTTATATTATTTTACTATTGACCATCCACTTAATATTTCATTTCGTGTCTGTATGTACCGTAATTTTGAATCGTTATCACATGAACCACCCACTTGTCGTGAATGCAAAATGCAGTTTTTTAACTGAGTTCTAATTTGTTTTGCACGGTTTATTAATCAAAACGGTTGCTGAATTAGCATCGTTATTGATGTTGTTATGATGTAGCTGTTAATATAGGATTAACAGTTTGGGAGGGATGTATTTTATGCAAAGGTAAGACATTTCTTAAATAAAAAGGACAATAATATGTTTAAACGATCTTTTAATGAAGCTTATTCGTTTGGTCTGTCGAATCCATCAACTTATCCGAAAAAGAATTCGCCAAAGGGCTGTGCGGAATTGAGACACATTTTACACACATTTTCACACATTTCACATTTCTTACATGATAGTTTCTAATCATAATTCGTCGGTCATAATTTTAGCACATACAAAGGAACAACGTCATTACGATATCACACGTGCACAAGACGATCATCCGTTGTGCGTCCTAAACGTACATGTAAAATAATATGGAAATGTCCGTCTGACCTCGCGACCTTACATATATGCAAATTCTTCGCAAGGAGGCTTCCAATATAAATTTACAACGATTAATCAAATATTAAATTGTATATAAATAATTTGTTTCAATGCGTGGTTCAATGCCGCAGGTGCAAGTAGGAAAACAATGACACGTCGTGTTGAACTTACTTTTTGCATATTCATTTTTCGAGTAGGGTAATATGTAACGTGTGAGGCCTTCTCAATTTTATACAGCCCTTTAAATGGCAGTTGATTGTTCCCCGCCAGTCCCATCAGAGATAAGAAATGACATTGTACATTTGATTGCATATAAAAAGGTTTAAAGTAGCTACTTTAAATAGATTCTACAAAGTGTAAATATCAAACTATTTAGACAACTATTAATGTTCTATTGTAAAGCTTGTAATGCAAAGGTTGTCATAATCTAAAGAAGAGCACTTCACGAGCTGTTCCCCAAAAAAGGTGTTCCCCACCAAATTCCAGCTGGCTTGGAAATTTCGACGAAATTCATTCTAGCTTGGAGATTTTAGCAGATTGAGGAACACCTTTTTTGATCGTTTCCTCATTTTCGTTATGAATGTTGATAATAATTATCTCGAAATAGATCAAAACTGTATGCAATTGTATAATAAACTGTTATTTACAAAACATGATGGATAATTTACTTATATTCAACATTTGAATTTTTCGAAAAGGTGTTCCTTTTCTGTTCCAAGCTGGCTAGAAAAGGAAAACAGCTCAGCTGGCTTGGAAAAAAGGAACACCTTTTTGCAAAATTTAATGTTCAAAAACCATTATTTTGTTGTTGTTCATACTTATAATGTTGTTTAAAGGCGATTTAACAACTTTTTGAAAAATGTGTCGTGGGGTGCCCTTCTCTAAATACAAGGCTCAGTGCTTGAAAGGTGGTTATTTCCTTCCACCTTTTATCATAATCAAAAAAGCGATTTAATTCAATATTTTTGTTTAAGTGGTTCATCAAAGAATAAATCTTTATCTGCGTATTTCAACATTATATTTAAGTTATTCATGTAGTCATGTCGAACATTAAGACATTGTGCTGTAACTAGAGTATAATTAGCGAAAGACATACATGTACCAACACTTAAAATCCATATCTAAAACACATCTTTACGAGAAAAAAAGTAATCCTTGTGAAAACTTTGATTTTCCGAAAGAATACCAAAACGCTGCTTATTTTCTTTTAAAATGATAGAAACAAAGTTTCACTCAAACGTCCAATTTTATGATTTTTTTCTATAACCAGGAATTATAGTTATTGATTTTTTTTGTTTAACCAGGAAGTATTCCATGTTGTTGAATAGTTCGGAATGTGATGGCCTGACACCAGGGCATCTTCCGGTCACAGATGAATACCTCAAGGGTCAGTATCTTGCTATTTATTGGGATCACAAGGATCATAAAGGATATTTTAATGAATAGAAAATGCCGTGAGTTGTGCTTTATTTTGCATGTCCCGTTCTGCAAAGAATTAATTAAAACGCATTAATTGTGCATCGACGTCCACAATGTAATATGGTTAAGCTCTGATATGGTTACGCTGGAATGTCGCAAAATTTTCTTAAAAGGCGTCACCATAACGTAGATTAACTTATGTACATAGTTGATCCATCCTGTTACACGCGGCCTAGAGCTCCTAGAAGTATCCTATATATATACAGGAGTACCCAGCGAATTATTCGGTGAAATATCTATTCTTTTCAAATATCTATCTTGCTGGCATTTTCACAGAACAGAATAGATAAAATATTGTTTTTCAAATATTTTGTATTTTCCTGGCATTTTATACGAATAAAACCCAAGTTATGAATATGTCTCCAATTGTCTAAAAAGCTGTTGATGTACAATATAATTGAATCAAAGCATAGTTTAATTACTGTGATGCACTTGTATATAAAATATATGATTAACAACGCCCAAAAAGATACTTTTTAAAACTATGCGCAAAATCAACACTTCAGTATATAAATGTTTTATTCTGCTGGTAGATTTGTTCTAAGTTGCAGGCACGATATTTTCTGTGTTCCTTGCTGGCAAATTTAGAATAAAACCAATCAATAAATACAAGTTATTATCAGATTTTAAGTCGGTTAGAATTAATTTCTGGCCAAATGCAGTTAAATGATACCCTTTTTCAAAAATGGCCCGTTGGGTACTCCTGTATATATACGAGAGTTGAGAGGCGTTGAGTACAGAATGCGTTGACAAGACGTTAGGACATGCCTTTGCAGATTGCAACTCTCCTTATTGCATTACTTTTTTTCAGAATTGGGTCCGGGCTACATCGCGGCGCTGTCAATATGCATCATCCTGACGGCCATCGTTGTCTGCTCGTACACTGAATCGGCTTTGTTCCTCGCCCAGTACTATCACAACTGGAGACCCAAGGACAGAGCTCTATTGCTTCTGGGACTCTATCCGGTGCGAACTAGATATCTTTTATCACTATGAAAAGAGCAAATTACACATGTTTAACTATCGAACCTTCTTATAAAATGGCTCATATAGGTTATATTCAAAAGTCAATGTGCACTATATACATTAACATGGTGCATGTTTAATATAACATAGACTGATCGTTCATTTGATTAATGTAAAAAAATTAGTGTCACTGTCACATGTTTCAACATTCAAAGTGATTGTAAGAAAAGTCTTCTTTTTTTCAGATATTTTGCATAACATCAACTGTTGCCCTGATTGTCCCCAGATCGGCGACTTTCAATGACATGGTATCCAACTTGTAAGTTCGACTGAGTTCTATTGATTATGACAGTAGACAAGATACTAGAAATCGTTTTAAATTAAATGAACATGTTGAATTTTGTAACTTTTAAGTTCAACTGTGTGAAATTTATTATGTTAGTAGTCAAAAAAATACTTCACAATGTGACTATCAAAATATTCAGTCTTAATCAGGTAAACATTGTGAATCTTATATATATTGCATTACATTTTTATTATTTAGCATAATGTATTTCCAATCCTAGGTATTTGTCTGGATGCGTCTACAGTTTCGTCGTAATGCTAATGGGTCATTTCGGAGGTCAAGAGAAAATGTCCAAGCGCCTAGTTGGAACACTCATTCCGTTGAAGAGCCCGCCATTTTGTTGCTGTTGCTTTTGCTTGCCTGATGTCATGGTTACCAAGTAAGTGTGTGTATTGTAGTGTTTGAATATTGTATCTTTTAAAGTAAAAACCGATTATGCGATTAATTCATATATAACTCCTTAAGGCGATACGTGATATGACTTTCGTAAACTTGATTAAGCGGATATATTTTTTTTTTCACATTGCTGTTTGCAGAAATCGAATACGAGTATTGGAATTGACTGTATTTCAATACGTCATCGTAAAACCGATTTTGGCCTATATAGCGGCGGTGTTATGGTCTGATAACAAATACGTCAGTGAGGAGGTAATTTCAATATGGATTTTATTTCAGACTATTTTACTCTTTTATTACCTATACTTTCACCTTGTAATATTTTGTGTTTGAAAACCGGTTTGAATCAGTTAATATTCAGCACATTGTACCCATAGATGCACTTTACACATTGACGTACCGAATACCATGATATACATTGAAAACTAGTAATATTGCAATGCATACTACGACTATTTAAAGAGTAGTTTATTGTATATGTAAATAGTAAAACTGAGGAGGGATTGACTTTCTCTGGACTATGGACAGGATACATTTTACAGAAAGGCTCATAGTTGGACACACATTAGATTTGTGTAACTTATAAACTAGCGTTTGAGCCCTGGCCTGGTTACCGAAATAATAAACTTGAAAAAAAAAGAGTTTGATCAAAGTATTTTCAACATATATATATGAATTGACATTTTACGATGCCATCCTGATATATTTCAAACATTGTTTACAAATTGATAATGAGATGTTCCTTTATCTGATCAATAACCCATTCCTGCCCTTTTTGTTGCAGATATCTTTGGCATGTATATCGAACAGTACTGAGTGTATCCAATCATTGGCATCGATCTCTTTTCTAAGACAAAGTCACCCATCAAGCTTTATTTTTTGGCAATATTATATTAACTGTGGTTGATATTTAATGTTCTTGTTACCTACCTTATTAGCATTATAAATTATGAAAAAAAAATTGATTTGATTTTCTTGAAACGTCAACCCAAGTTATAAAACAGCACAGTTTTGTTTGGCTTTGCCACCACCCGCATCATCGATTATGTGAGCCAGTCCATTCGTTACGATAATGAACATTCTATATAACACCATATTCCCTCTTCAACGCTTCACCTCGTTTTACAAAAATGCCCCTCAAATACATGTAAAACTCCAAGATCAATAAAATAAGTGTTTTAAGAGTGATAGTAAAGATATCAAACAAAAATCGTAAACATTTTAAATCGGATGTTGTTATTTTCAATAGGAATATTTAAGGATATCTTTATCAAAATGAATTAAACAGGTGGCGCCTAGTGAAGAATCTTACAGTGCAAATTCACTAGGCGCTATAATCGGAACATCTGATGTTCCGACTGTTAAATTAGTTATGTTGGATCATTGTTCTACTCATGCTTGCATTACTCTTGCGGGATTCAAATATAATCATCATTGTTATGATCAGGGTTATCAAAGATAACTTTCTAGTTTTGAAGTAATCAGTATAAATCTAGTGTATTGTTTTGATCATGTTTATCATAGCCATTCACACGAATAAATGATTGCTATTTCATACATAACTTCAGATTGGTGTCGGTGCAGCTTATACGTGGATCAACGTAATCAGTATGGCATCTACACTTCTGGCTCTGTATGGATTTATGATGGTTTATCAGGTAAGCCTATTTATATGTGTATTTTGTTAAATGAGAAAATGTTATTTTTATTAGATTTTACATAAATACACCAACTTGTGCATTCGATTATTTGATTATTAGAAATTTGCTTCCAGATGTCGCGAGCACCTTTACAGAAAATGTGCGTGAAACCAAAGTTTTTAGTTCTTCAGCTTGTTCTCATCATTTCGAATTTTCAACATGTTATAATAAGTTTCTTGGTTCTGGGAGGCCTTGTGAAATGCGATCCGCCACTTACAGGCAAAGCTAACGGAGACAGTAAGCTATTTTCTTTATATGAAACAAAAAAAAACAATATTCCCGTCATTATTCTTGTTACGAAATTTGTTGTTGACAATATATAAATATAATCCTGCATATTAAGGAATATTTGTATAGTAAATGTGTGCATCTTAAATGTTTCTAGCGAGGTGTGAATATTTTTTTCCTATTCTTATAATGTATCATCAACTCACGTGTCATCTATTACGGTGAACTATATAAAATCTTGACTTTCTTTGCTCCATTTAGACCTATTTGATTACATGATTCATAAAATGACAAAACCTCGCCTAATTGTATTTGTTATCATCTATTGCAGGATGGCATCACATATTGTTGATCGTGGAAATGTTTATTCTTTCGTGGTTCGCGAGGAGCTATTACAGACGACACATGGACGAAACTCGCCCGGAAGACGAAATGGTTGTCACCATAATGGACCATGATACCATGACAACCGACTCATTGGCTAGAGGCGGAGCGGCGCCTTATGGTACCCTTGGAAACACCACAGCAACGCAACATAATTCGCTTCACAGGTCTGTTGATCCACCCCTTGTACTTTTAAATCAGCCAGCTAATAACGCGGGCAGTCGTTCAACAATGACAACAACAGAGTCCAAAAATCATTTGCAATCAGGGAGAGACGGTAGAGATGGAATAGTGGTAGACGCTTCAAATGTTGCGATAGAACTTGACAAGGGATATCCCGGAATAAGCAGTGATGCATGATTGCGTGATGATTGAAATTATAGAATTATATTTTGTGGCTTATTTACATATTATATTTCATTTTGTGTTTAACTTACATAGCATTAATAAGGGAAGTGCAATAGATTTTAGAAGTCAAAGTCTTGTTGCTTCATTACAACATTTAGTGTGTTGGTATAATCATGTGTGATGTTTAAATTTCGTTTTGTATTTTGAAATAAAACCAAAACTTAATGAGACTAAGACTTTTAATCATCAAACGTGAACAGTATCATGTAAAATATAATCAAATGTCCAAGAATGTACAGTAATCTTACCTGTATATTTCAAAAGTGAATGTTTATGTGAAGCAGAGGGTATTTTTGTGATTTTGGCCTATAATCTGTATATTAAACCTCCAATTATTGTATATTTTACTAGTTCAATGTACGACTATTTTCTATGCCGGAATGACTGCGATTTATGAGTGAATACTTCTTTAAGTACAGCATATATACTGTCGATGGCTTGTACTTTAACTCACATAGTAGCTCAATCGCTTTTTATATTGCCACATCTACCTCTTGACATGTGTCCACTTCAGATACAGGAGTATAACATCTGTATTGTTGATTAGCATACCCCATACGAACACTGATTTTGTCAAATTATCAACCATCTATCTCAATCGCATAAATCTATTGCATATTCTAATATTCAATCCTCTTTTAGTTAGATCTTCTGTTACAGGCAATTATATTTAGTTAACCTTGCCAGCGTCGCTTGAGATTCAACAAGTTTAACTCCTAATACTTTTCCTCTAATATAATCGATTTTGAAGCACAATAAATACTGAATAGTAGATTCGATGCAAATGCTCGCTTATCATGATCTTTCGCGGCCCTCACCATAACACATCAGTTATCAGGGAGACACGCTGGGATTTATATAAGCGCTCACATAAAAATACATCATGATCTAATTGACAGTAAATTATATATCTAGATTGTATGCATTCCTTATTTCATTACTCACATAATGGTATGGAAGCTCGGGTAATTGCTCATGCATTTAACATAAAATATATGTTAAGACAGACATATGTGAATAGTCGCAGCAGCCTAAATCACAGTTTGAAGAGTATATGTGAAGTATACTATACTTCAAGTAAAGTTTGTTTTAGATAGTGTTTTATATAGTAAT
>LQRL01167335.1:3207-14966 GCA_001703475.1 Hydroides elegans | reverse complement strand
TAGAGACTGCTAGAGAGCGAAAACTTGAACGATATACCCAGCTGGCATCAGATATAAAATCGAATGGTTTCAAGTGTGAACTTTTGTGTTTCGAAGTCGGCAGCCGCGGCGTTATAACAAAGAACAATAAAAGTCAGATATCGAAAGTTTTTAAAGTTTTTAATGAAACTAAAGTTAAGCAACATCTTAGTAAACTATCTCAAACAGCTCTTGTGTGCTCCTACATCATATACTTGGCTCGTAACGAACCACACTGGAACAGTCTTGCACTTTTAGAATAACTAATTTAGTCATCTACTCTTATTTTTAATTCAAACACGTCTGTGATATTAATTATCTCGTAGCAAAGTATTATTTTCAATGTTATATCTTAATATATGTATTGTATTGTGTACCCTGTTTTGGTGGAGCACTAACGTGCCCCAACCAGTATCCTGGGTTTTAATGTACTTTCTCTATTTTATCAATAAAGAATGAATAAACAACAAACATCTCAGTTCTCCTATTAATCTGATGCTCATGTGCATGAGTATGCGTGCTTTAAACGAAAACATGTAAATACATGTAAAATAATATTATTTTACAATGCCAAAATCAAGAGAATATGACGGTTATATATCTATAGGAAAAGGACATTGAACCATAAATATGTGTATGTGTAAAAAGAAATAATTTTCCTAAACGTCTCGCAATAAGTACCTTACGTCATTGATAGAAAAGGAAAAATGCAGCTTCGATATAAGATATCAGAAAGCATATCGTACTCGTTACTTAGAGTAACAGGAGTTGATAAATGGGTCAGGATTACAAGTGTGTTTTAGAAACAAACTTCCACTTAATAGACTAAGGATTAAACAAGTCTGGCACTCGACCTTCTTCCCCTTTCTTCAACATTCCGAACGCCGTGTCAAGCCCCGACTATGCGAACACACTGTTTGAATGGCAGATAAAAGACGCCTCACATAATTATGATCCAGCTCGGACATAGATAGATCGCTGTTACTAAGCAACTTTATGCACTGTATTCAATCTCAATAAATCACCAGAATTTTGATATAGTTATTGGAGTAATATTCATGCTCAACCTGAATGGTGTCATAAATCCAGGAGTTTACATATTCAATTGAGGGGTTGCGTGCACAAAGGTCCTAAATAAAGTTTATGCTGATTTGAGAAAAGCGCCTCGCAGTATCTGGTAAATTGACTAGCATTAAGCGTTTTTACCGCATATACATGCGAGAAGAAAGTAAGATTCCGGTAAATGACATGGATCGGGGCTTATCGGAAACATCCCATATGTCAATGCAAGAACGTACTTAATTGAGTCAATACCGTTATGCATGGAACATTTCAATGTATAATAAGTGGTACCTTTAGGAACCGCTAATTTCAAAATCGTCCCTACCCGACTAGAGAAGAGACAGTCGCCACCAACTTCCCTATTTTCCGTTTAATGAATGAAACCAAGCCAAGATCCAGTAAACTTTAGCCAACTCACTTGACAAGGCAATGCATTAGGTCCTGCTTACATACAATGAACGATTCTCGTCGCCACTTGCGATTTGCATTGTTTTCTTTGGAGGACTTTGAAGGAAAAATCTTTCAAGGCAAAATCCCGTCGCTCCATGCGATTTCCAAAAAAAGTATTATTACATAGGAGCGATTTACATAACCAATGCAAATAACTGCTATATTTTCTTTAAAGAAATCATCGCTATTTGACACGTCGCTGGGCGCGATTATTGTCGCAAGTGGCGATTATTGTCGCAAGGAGCGATAAGTGTCAAACAAGGGATTTCAATATTTTTCAATTCATTTTACGATGCCTGGCATCGTAAAATGAATTGAAAAATATTGAAATCTATAGATTATTATTGAATAGCGCTTTTATGTAAGCAGGGCCTTATAGACTAACATTGTTTTCAGACACGGTTCCTTGGAAGGTTCGAAAATTTCTTAAAACATACATTTGAGCGACGAAACAAGCTTAACTTTGATGATTTTATAGATTTTCTGTAAGCCAAATTTGCGAAATTCATAAAATCGGAATATTTGATTATTCGACAGATCATATTTTCCAGTAAATCCGATCCTGTTTAAAACCAGCATTCCAAAAACTTCAATAAGCAAGGAAATGTTAATAATTTCATGTGATTACAACGAAGCGTAGGATATCGGTTTCCGTCCTCTAACGACGTTTGGACGTCAAAAACATCAAACTTTAATGACATATTTGTATTTGCGGTAAAACAAGTCAACTTTTCTTGAAAATGATGCTCCTGAAGCTGCAATTCTTACAACGATATGAGGAATATGGGCAATATAAATGATAATAAGGAAATGTCCAGCTGAGTGTTATAGTTTCTTATTTTCTAATAAGAAAAGGGCTGGTTAGTTGGCAAGATATAATCATTTCCATAAAATGACATATCGGCTCTCTATGTAATCTTATTTGTTATATCTGCTAATTGCTTGCAGTAGCCAATATGCTCTTGCATGAAAATCAAATCTATATGTTTGCAAAGTGATACATTGTAGCAAAGGGAAAAAGTTAAAATTAGATTGTCAAACAAAAACATATAAAAATCTCATCGGTATGAATTACATCTTATTTAGGTTGAGTTATCGTCTTAATATTGGAAAAGTAATTGTTACAATTGCAATACAGCCGAAGGTAATACTAGGTGGCATTTACTCAATAGCAATAAAACCAGCAATAGAAAACACAAAGAAAGAACTCGGGTTTTTCTAGATGTCATTTGAGACAATTGAGTGGCCTCTGTAACTCGTCAAAGTTTTCTCATATTTCAAAACCAAGAAGTGACGGTCTGGCACTTAGTGTCTAAACTCAATACGTCAGTAACTATAACCTCTTGGTTCCTTTTTCCGATCGGTAATTTGTTTCAGGACGCTCAGTAAAAGGACCTGTGTAGGAGGGAGAGTGGGGTGAGCATCCTTTATTGATTATAATGAGATGTAGATAAGTGTGAAGTCTCGGTTTAATTGTCAAATCAAGATGGTCTTAACCAAATGCCAAGATGTAATCCCAAAGTACTATTGCGCAATCTCTGATATTTCCAATAACTTTTGTATTGTATTTTGTATTAGTGCTATTATTTTTTTTAGTTGACATTTTTGCTAGATATTCATTTCTACCTTATACTCATTGATAACCTTTTTTATCGATTAACTGTGTTAAAAATAGTAACCATTATCATGACAAATCGTACGATTAGCAATTGAATCTAAAATGATATTACAAAAATAATAAAGTCATGAAAATATAAAAAGGAAACAAAACTAAATACGTATAGAACTAATCGCAGAATGTAAGACTATGGTTTTATTCCCATGTTCCATATGATGCTACATTGAAGAATAAAATAATGAAAGGATAAAAACTGAATTAATAAACCGAGCACCACATATCAGTTTGTTGATTCTGCGACTTTGCCAATAATTGCCAATAAGCGTTCTAAATCTTTAGATTGCAAAGAACTAGCTTATTTCTCACAGCAACCAACAGCCTTCGGTATGTGGACCAACCGTTTTTCGACGTAAACAAAATTACCATAAGCATTTATCGGCACCAGTTGAAATCCGCTGATATAATTACCTGTTTCCATATCAAAAAGGCACTTAACGAGCTTACCCTCAAAATATGTATTTCTCATCCGTCATCAATCCATAAATGGCCGTTTAGCAAATACTGTGAAAACATGTATTTCATTGCCATACCATATTTCAACAACATACCTTTTTTATTATATTGAGATACAATTTTAATGAAAAACAAATCAGTAAAAACTGGATCTGTCATTTCTAATTTCAAATGGAATAAGGCCGCGCTCACGCAAATAAAAAAAAAACGAAAATAAAAGCTCAAAACCCGCAAGCTCACAAGACACAACTGTATAAAAACATAACAATGTATCCCTTCTGTTCATGCGAAACGCGCTCTTTTTAAAAACGTAATTCATGCCCTTTTTGCGTGAACGCGGCTTAAGAGGATATAGTAGGTCATCAAACCAGAACTGTACCCATCGTGGATCCTATGCGGCTGCAGCAGAATCCCAGGAGTGTCTTTTCTGCATTGGCCAAATCATAAAACATGAGACCAGGGACAGATTCAAGGTCGCAAAAACTTTATGTATATCGAGGCTATATCTGAGCTATATTACTCATCGAGGAATTCAAGCCGAACGTCTCTAAGTGTACAGACTGTATTGTGAATTAAGCTTGCATCTTGTCCTTCTAGACCAATTTATTTACTATCTTCGATAGGTTTTTCTTCAGCTGTTCGACATACTCAGACATACACCTGTGACTTAACCTTCTAACAAGCCCATGTGCGTTCTGTAAATGCATAAAACTCACTTGTGTTATCTTTGTCAAGGATCATTTTACTTCCCAGGGTATTCCAATTAGCAATCTAAGGGCATAAAGCAACAAACCGTTGTGGAAACAATAGTCCTCTGTTGAGGACACTGAAATTCCTTATTTGACAAGACAAAGCTCATGGCACATGGTATATGCATGGATTGTCTAAAAGGAGACTCAGTAGACTCTAATGAATAAAGAGCTATTTATGGCAAAAGGGGTTATATACTCTGTGTACTCAGTTTACTTTTTGAAAAAGTATAAACTACTTATACACTTTATAGAGAGTAAAATTGCTGCACCGAATATGCCATTACTACATCACTTGGACAAATCTTTGCGGGGGAAAACAAACTCTTAAGCTTCTTACCAATGATATGCAAATTAATGGTACGACAAATATCACAAATTGCCAACTATAAGAGTATCGTGACATTTCTCCATTACGATTTAATGATCAAATACCGCACACAAATTTAGAATCTGGGCTCCGTATAGCGCAGTCGGCGATCGTTCTTTGGACCCCTATTAGCCTACATCTTCCACCACTTTTTAGGGTTAAACATTCAATGAATAAAAATCAAATACACGTCTGCCATGTTTCTGAAGATGAATTATGGGGCGGAGAGGTACTTAAGGAACGTTCTGTTATCATTTCAAAATTCTAAGAAATTATAGTTGATCCAGCTATATCGGGTTTATTTTTCTATGAATTTCACACAAAATTTACGGAAGTACGTGGCTGCCCACAACCCTAAACCATAACCCGAGGACTAAATATGATTAGTCCCATACCCACCAATATTGTTGACAAAAAGTTTTTCTAGAAATAGCATTGGAAAACATTCATCAATGTGATTATGCACAAAAATTCAAAGAAAAGGCCCGACCCAACAATTTTTTTATTTGTGTAATAATGTTGAATGTCAAATTGTAAAATCAAAACTAAATATAATAAAAGATCTTGTTGAAATCAGCTGTAGCATTTCTCGAGAAAAACCTACAGATTTATCATATTTCTACAATGTACAATCATTGAGTAATATTTCGTCCATGTATAGGGCATATTGAAGTGTAGTTTCATGAAACTACATTTTTATGAATAACTCATAAACTTAGAAATACCCGTATAGCAGACTAAATCGCGTGTAAAATGTTGACAGTAATTAAGCACAACAGTTGACTGCATGCGACACGGGAGGTAACCTAATACCATTGATAGAAGAATGTAAGAATGCCATGTCAGTGCAGTTGTTAAACGGAACACCGGTGTTGTCACACAATTAAATATATCCCTTAACTATAAGAAATTGACTGTAAAAGAATTCCATCGACGTTGTGAAATCAGAGATTTGGTAATGGCTAAGATTACTTACGTGGGCATATGCAATCGCTTATACACATGTATGCAATAAAAGAAATATATGCATTTAATTGCATGCGTTTTCAATGACATTGTCCCAGCTCCATTTTTCATCATCGTTACAAGACATATAGATTATTTTGACTTATACCGCTTTCTATATATTTCTTATCTCACGATATCGAAAGGAAGTGTTTGAGAACTAGTTTTTATGAAAACGATATTTCTAAGATTTTCTGTAAAACACAAATATTACTTTTATCCCATACAATTAATTGTACATACAGTTTATATTAAGTTGATTTCAATATGTACCTTTGGGTGCAATGATTTCGTTCATAGAACCACCAATTGGCATAAGAGCTACGTGTTGTATTTCAATCGATTATGATTTTAGTAGATAACTGCAGATGTTGTATTTATGACAATGAGACGGCATTTTTTACCTTTTCCTTAAAACAAAATATCTTCTTGAAAAAAAAATGCAAAGATAAAATTCTATACAGAAATTGATGGTTTTTAAATATTAAGAAATGAGTACGTTCAGCCGACAATGAAACAATTTGTGGCATTCCTTAAAAAAAGTCAAATAAACGAAATTCCACTCTGATATTTTTACTTTCGTTATTTTAATTGCAATACTAGATGTCTATTATTCTTAAGTCAATATTTGTATACGTTCATGGCAGTCATGCTAAAAATGGAAAACACACGCATGAAAACTTACAAATATGTTGACATAAACAGTTGAGACCACGCATTTAGTTTGAAATTCAAAGCTTAATACGTCATTGAAACATATCATTATGGACCTGTGTGATTTACTGACAGAACCTGTAGGTGCTGTTTTGGTTTCAAGCTTTCAATTCCCTAAAATTGTCCCAGATAACACAAATCTTTAATCAACCTTGGATTCACCTTAGCTTGCGTAAAATGCTCTCAATTATTACATATACTTATCATGATCGTGTAATAATTATATATGAAATGGAAAATCAATATATTTTTTAAATTCTAACAGTTAGCAGTTACTATGGCGATTAATTTCAATCCATATTGACTTCTATATGTTAAAGTAGTTTGACAACGCACTTAAAAGCTGTTGCAGAGGTTGATTGGGTGTCTGTCTGTATGAGAGATGTGACTCTGTCCTTAAACTGTACGCAAGGTAATGTCAATAGCCAGTGTAAGCTACTCTACTCAGACAAGGAAAATAATGCTCTCATCCAAAGATCAGGGGTTGCTATTTTTAGATAGAAATCAATAATTGATATAACATTGCACCTCAGACCTTTGAATTTTGTTGACATGGATAAAAAAGTCAAAAAATTTAACCTTGTCAATTTCGTTTCAAGAATTCTTTCAATTCAATTCTTCACTTTAACGTTTTATGCTTTTCTGTCTATATTGATGAGACTATCATTATTAATACATAACTGAGTTTCATTTGGGTTGGACTTTTGAATTTATGATATGTATGTATTTTATAATACAATTGAAAAAGATAATGGCCTCGTTTGCGATCGAATATTATTCTGGGTATTCGGTGAAGAGGGTATACAGGGATCGAAAATAAACCCGTTTTCGGAACCTACATGTATAGCATGTTTTAAAAAGAGTTATGTTGTTGCGAATATTTTCTTGAGGTCAAAGTGCTACATAAAACGAATTTTACACTCAATGAATTCAAGCATTTACCATTATTATATGATGGGGTTGTAACGCGCGTTTTGATTGGCCGAGAGCAAGTCAATAATACTCAATGTTGACTTGCTGAGGAATTACTAAATAAATCAATTGTTTTAATGCCATTATTTGACAATCAAGTGATTTATATTGTCGATTTTGAATAATGTTGAAGTATCGAGTCCATTGCTCTACCGACTGAGCTAAGGAGGACAACTGAATGTTGCGAAATAAAGTTATATATTTAAATGTTTTAACGATGAAAGTATATAATAAAGCATATGTTAAGATACCATGGTATTATTTGCTTGATTAACTGAGTAAATCCCAATAGGAGGTCAACATTCCATATCCTAAAGGGCAACATTTCCAAATCAGGTCAATAATACTTCATGTTTACTGAAAACAAGTCAACATCTGCTAATTGTTAAATGAGATTTTTGATATGATTTTAAAATATGGAATGTTGACCTCCTATTGGGATTTACTCAGTTAATCAAGCAAATAATACCATGGTATCTTAACAATGTAAAATGGCAATTAACGTAAGATCATATATTTTATGTAAATGATCATTTATTAAATCAGTGGTGACATCAACAAAGTTATTTCTATTGACCGGGGATTTTCATTTTTTATTTTTATGACGCACGATTTGAGTTTTCTGATATTCTCGCAAAACGAAAGAAATCACTGGTTTCTATAATTATATCTTTGTAAAAAATAAAGTGATGATGGTTTATATCATATAAAATTCCCTATTTGAAGCTGGAGCCAAACATGTATATCCATGTTTATCAGTTTATATTGTCTTCCACTATATATTATAACCCTTTGTGCTATTAAAGAGTATCAAAACAATATGAATATTTAAGATTGATCTTACAAAGGGATCGTTAGCGCAAATGGTACTGGAGTATACATATAGAAGGATTCATTGAAATAGAGGCATGACAGGCTTAAGTTTGATTACACTTTCAATGACATACAATAAGCGAGTAATAAATATATTGCCTTACCATTGCAATTATTATTTTATAAGCGAACGAGACAATTGATATATTGATGAATAGCCTTTTGTTGGTTCGACATCTGTGGAAATGTGTTTTCCCATTAGTACGTCTAATTCATACTTATCAAATTTAAACAATTTGTGATTGTCATCAATTATGTCTTTTAGATGCCAACAATTTCGTAACCCAAGATCCCATTACACAAAATCTTCAAATTTATTATCATAATTTCGTTTGATATGAAATTAGAGATGGAATTATAGAGCGCAAAAAGTTAGGTAAAGAAATGTTGAGTCGGCATTTCTGGCTCCTTGCTCACAAATACAAGAAATATTTTTGTCGTTTTTTTTTTCAATGTCAAACTACTTACGGATATCAGGGTTTGTTATTCCATTTATAAATACTTACAGATTGAAGCGCCCGCTCAGTGCGAACTGCATGTAGCACCAACGCGTTACCAACAATGGTCAGTAGGCACAGCAATCCTAATACGATGCCTAAAAGGATGTCACCCAAGACCCTTAGGGCTCGCTCATGCGTTTCCAAGTCATTGCCCAGCGGAGAAGGGTCATCGGTTACTTCCCAAAAGAAGTGCGACCCGTTCACATTGTTGCTGCTGCTTATGTTGCTTATTCCATATTTCATAATATCCGTATTAGGGTTTTCGTCGTGTGATTTGATGAATAGAATAATAGTATGATTTTTATCCATTATTGATACGTACAAGAAAAATCGAATTTATATGATCAGCACCTTCACATTTTCTATGATTTTGAATGTTAGATAACACTATCCAAATAAGTGAATAAAACAAAAATTGCCTTTCAGTAGACAACTAAGCATATTTTCCCAGATGAAAAATAACAGATAATTCCTCATATTAAATAGCAGCGACGACTAAATTGTGTTTTCTCCATTGCGTTGATTTCGCGATCACTCTTGTGTTATTTGCACAATCTTAAACTACTGATTCGCGGGAGGCGTTTATTTCTCAATGCGTCAATAGAAACCGCCGATATGTGGGGCGCATTAAAACCACGACCCCAATCCTATAGCTGCAAGAAAATTCGTGTTGATCCGACAACTTAGCAACCGTCGTCAGCACTAATAAGACCCAATTCCGGTGGTATCACTGGGTGCATGTCATAACAATCTGCACTAAGACGGCCCTAATCTAAGCGGAATTATTAAGGTCGCGCCGCAACGCCTGACAGTCACGTCTTTTGGGAACAAGAAGAGTAAAACGAAGACGATGTAGCAAAGTAAACGCCAATCACAGCGATTGTCGTGTCACCTTAACTAACTCAAGCACTCTAAGCTGCCCTCTATCAGTGCCGACACACCATTAGGCCGCGTGAAAGCCCCTCGTTTGTAATATGGCGCCCGAGCCGCTTTGACGCTCATTCACTGTGCATTGTGCGAGAAAAGGGTCGCCTCCGTTTGACACCCTTCTTCATAAGACGAGGCACGATCCCTCCAAGAATAGAGACAAGCTCAGTTGTGGCATTTATTTCACAGTTGAAATTCCGTCGCCACAAAAATGCCCTTAATCCAAAAATTGATTTGCTTTTTTCAAATTGAGTCTATTCCACTATGAATGTTTTATAAAAAATATTTCAAATATCAATGCATAGGATTCTAATAGATTTTAAAAGTTGTGATTGCAGTTTTGTTTCTTTAATCCAAAAACGAAATTCTTCAAACCGGGTCTTATCCCACTACGACTATTTCGAACCAAATATTTTATAAATATGTTTTGAATATCAAAGCATAATAAAAACCACAAACTATTTATTGCAGTTTATTGTCCTAATTGTGTTCTATATATAATTAAACAACATGTCTATATAACCTCTAAAACCAGCTGTTAATTTTCGCATATGAATAATCATGTAAGGAAATCAAGCGCGCAAAGCTCTCTGATGCTCTCTTCCCTCTGACGCCTTTACATCCAAAGCAATATCTTGATGCCAACTAACTACTGAACCGTGGTGGTCACGAGCGGTGTTTGGTCGGACCTTTGCCTTTAAGTGAGGGCGGCCTGAAGAGATTATCGTAAAGCGCGAAGAGGCGCTAGCCTGAAGGGATCTTCAACACGTAAGTGAAAATGAACATGATAATAAGTGATAATGTCAGTTATTATATGATTGACTAAATAATACCCAAGGTTCAATTGGAACATCAAAAGGGGTTAGAAGAGTGTTTGATATAATGGAAAAAATAAAGTTATTTAATGATGTATGTAGACTAAACGATCAAAACACTGATCAAAGACATAAGTTGATTAAGAGCCATATAAAGAAGAGTTCAATGTCTTGAAATCGACAATTAATTATCTTGGAATAGAATGGTTAAACTGCTTTCTTAATAATGATAACCATGGGAATCTATCTCTCTGTTTCAACATACACATTTAATGCTTACTTTATAGCGTATCATGAGCCAGGATTAGGCACACTTGTGGGGCTAATACACATATATGAAGGGCACCCCATTACATATTTTTCCAAAAGTTGTAAAATCAACTTAAAACAACATTACGATAACGAAGAACCACAAAACAAAAACTTTTGAACATTTAATTTTTGCAAAAAGGTGTTCCTTTTTTCCAAGCCAGCTGGGCTGTTCCTCACTTTCTAGCCAGCTTGGAGCAAAAAAGGAACACCTTTTGCGAAAGTTGATATGTTGAATATAACCAAATTACGTATCACATCTTACAAACTACAGTTTATCAATTGCAAGCAAGTTTAATCAATTTCGCAATAATTATTCTCGTTAATTATTGTGAAAATTAAGAAATTATCAAAAAAGGTGTTCCTCAAATTGTTCAAATCTCCAAGCTAGAATCAATTTTGTCAAAATCTCCAAGCCAGCTGGAAATTGGTGGGGAACAGCTTTTTTGGGGAACAGCTCGTGGGGTGCTCTTTATATATTTTGAATTATTCATTTAAATAAGTCACATGTAAATATCTCAGATTCATATCTATATGAAGAAGTGTACAAGACAAAATAACAATTACTATATGAATAATAAAAAATGAATTCTCCTGTTCACTGCTTTTTGTATATAAATAAACTAAACACAAATACATGTACATGTAGATAATATATCGAACATACATGTATAACCTAAATTGGAATGGGCCTTTTTAGGCGCACATAACCTTAAAGTTAAGTGTTTTGAATCACCTTAATTGAAATGGCAAACATTATTTCGTTGAAGTTATTGTCATTTTGTAGCATTATGATAATGAGTTGATGATTGATTAGATGCTTAAGCTCAAACACATGGACGCAGGTGACCATTTCAGGAGATA
>LQRL01167333.1:0-12426 GCA_001703475.1 Hydroides elegans | reverse complement strand
GAGCCTATGTGCAAATGAGACGCTATGTACAAATGAGACAAATCTAAAGCTCAATATCTCTCATAATAGTGGTGATATTGAAATAGTTTTGGGCTTAAAAATGAAATATATGTTCATATTAATATATGATATCAACATGAATATCGTATTTCAAATATTTTGACACAAAATATGGGTTTTAAAATTTGTCTCATTTGTACATAGGTAAAAACATACATAGGCTCCCTTGTAAAAACAGATTGGATAAATATTGGCATAACCAGGATATATTATACTTGTACAATTATAAAGCAAAACTGTATCATCCTAGTCGACCAAACAACAGACAAAAACTAAATGTAAGGAGTAAGGTAACATAATGTATAAGGTACATTTTGGCTGACGCTAAAAATACGCGTTTTTTTTTTGGCTTAATCGGCTGAATTGGCTGACACTAACTTACTAACAAAACCATTTCTAGAAAATCGATTTTAGACTGAAAATGAAAAGCCGAACCTGTAGATGTGCCATTTAAATATTTACTATCAGACCATATACTATTCCTTGTCAATAAGTAGTATATTACATTCATGTATCTAATTCTATATATTTTAATTTCATCTTGTCTTTATATATTTCAGTTTCACATAATCAAATTGTGCGGCTTTACAGCAGATTCACTAGTCTGGATAAATCACAAAATGGATATTTAACGTATGTTTTTACCCTTATCACATTTTAGTTGGCCCAACCATATATTAATATTGAAATTCGTTCACAAGAGGTTTCATTTTAACTATAGTATGATTTTAAATAATATAAAACCTATTTCAAAATGTATTCAAAGTGAAATTGTAAGATCATTCAGATTGACTACATTAATAATTACGCAATGCAAATGATAAAATAATTAAACTATATAATATCAGTAAATACCAGAAATACCATTAGATGTATCACGTCATTTCAGATATAATTTAATGTCGCAAGTGTGCTATGTTTTATTAACCCAGCTTTCGTGAAACGAAAACTGGGTTTGTGCAATCGGTCGGCGTCGTCCGCCGTTAGTTAGTTAGTTGTTTAGTTAGTTAGTTAGTTGTTTAGTAAACTTTTCTCTGAAAACCTATCTCCTCTCACAGTTTTGGTTGTAGAGCTTTCAAACTTTAACCAAAGCTTCTTTATGGTATCCTCATATCGGCTACTGCTTTATTGAACGATTGACCCACGTGGGTCGCCATGGTGGACTTGGCCGTTTCCGCCAATTTGGTCTTCTATATAGAGAAAAACTCTTTGCTTTGGAACCCATCTACTCCCACAGTTTTGATCATAGAGCATTCAAACTTTAACCAAAGTTTCTTTATGGTATCCTCATACCGGCTACTGCTTTATCGAACGATTGACCCACGTGGGTCGCCACAGTGGACTTGGCCGTTTCCGGCAATTTGGTCTTCTATATAGAGAAACACTCTTTGCTTTGGAACCTATCTCCTCCCACAGTTTTAATCATAGAGCATTCAAACTTTGACCAAAGCTTTTTTATTGTATCCTCATACCGGCTACTGCTTTGTCGAACGATTGACCCACGTGGGTCGCCACAGTGGACTTGGCCGTTTCCGGCAATTTGGTCTTCTATTTAGAGAAAAACTCTTTGCTTTGGAACCTATCTCCTCCCACAGTTTTAATCATAGAGCATTCAAACTTTGCCCAAAGCTTCTTTATTGTATCCTCATACCGGCTACTGCTTTATCGAACGATTGACCCACGTGGGTCGCCATGGTGGACTTGTCCGTTTCCGCCAATTTGGTCTTCTATATAGAGAAAAACTCTTTGCTTTGGAACCTATCTCCTCCCACAGTTTTGATCATGGAGCATTTAAACTTTAACCAAAGCTTCTTTATGGTATCCTCATACCGGCTACTGCTTAATTGGACGATTGACCCACGTGGGTCGCCATGGTGGACTTGGCCGTTTTCGCCAATTTGGTCCTCTATATTGAGAAAACATTTTGCTTTGGAACCTATCTCCTCCCACAGTATTGGTCGTAGGGCATTCAAACTTTAACTAAAGCTTCTTTATTGTATCCTCATTACGGCTACTGCTTTATTGAACGATTGACCCTCACGGGTCGCCATGATGGACTTTGCCGTTTCCGCCAATTTGGTCTTCTATATTGAGAAAAATCTCTTTGCTTTTGAACCTATCTCCTCCAAAACTTTTGGTCGTAGAGCATTCAAACATTTACCAAAGCTTCTTTATTGTATCCTCATACCGGCTACTGCTTTATTGAACGATTGACCCACACGGGTCGCCATGGTGGACTTTGCCTTTTCCGCCAATTTGGTCTTCTATATTGAGAAAAACTCTTTGCTTTTGAACCTATCTCCTCCAAAACTTTTGGTCGTAGAGCATTCAAACATTAACCAAAGTTTCTTTATGGTTTCAACATACCGGCTTCTGCTTTATAGGACGATTGACCCTCTTTGGTCGCCATGATCGACTTGGCGATTTTTGCAACATTTGGTCTTCAATATAATAAACAAATCTGAAGCCAATTCCGCATGACCATACTCCATCTGATATCGGTAAGACAGGTCTGAAGGCGTTTATAATATACACGGCCAAACCTACCGATAGCAGAAAGATTGGTCATTCGGGGTCTTGTGTCTTTGGCAATTGACTCATCTTCTATCCAATCGTTGACACGCGTTTATTTCTCTTGAGTCAAATCGTGGACACGTGTTTTTTTCTCTTGAGTCATGTCTTCAAGTTATTGATTTTTATGTTCTGTAGAACTTAAAGATTTTTGGATCACAGCTGTTACACACCTGGACGAATAGCTCAGTCAGTAGAATATCGGCTTCATGATCCAAAGGTTGTGGGTTCGATCCTGGGTTCACCTCAAATGTATTTTCCTTTAGAAAATGTCAGAAATGATATTCTCATTCATGATGCCTGTAGTAGATGACCATATCTTATCTAAAAGTCTTTGATTTGATATAATGACCGGGTCATAATGTACTCATACATATTGTTTGTATGTTCATTTATACGCTTTACTAGCATCGGACTCATAGTCATAATGGTGTTGGTTCGATTCCCAGCTTGTACAACCTATTCCTTATAATTATGTTATAATGATGGAAAAAAATATATTCTTATAATTGTTGTATATATGCTGATGTTTAAACAAATGAATAACATAAGACTTTTGTTTTACTGGCGTATGGATTTTACACGTACCTGTCAATTTTCATTAAGCAATTAACAAAAACGCATTTGCTAGTACTTAAAAAGAGGTAAAGCCATATCTATAAACTAAAGCTGGGTCATTGTCCTTGACAATCTTGTTTACTATATATATATCATAATTTTTTTAGGCGTGAAGACTTTTTGAGAATTCCTGAACTTGCCATTAATCCTCTGGGTGATCGTATTGTTCACGCCTTTTTCCTAAATGGGTAAGTTCCTATATTAATTTAGGTTGCACTTAGTCTTTATAAAGCAATATTTTAACTTCATTTCTACCCATTTTCACGTTGTATATTGAAATAGAAAGATTGATAAGGGCAACTGATATATTATGTTAATCATAAATTAAATCAGTTTGTATTAAAATCTAGGTGTATTGTTTTGATATGAATTCACTAAAAGCGAGTGGTCTAAATGATTCGGTTTGCCATCTTATAGCTTTTCAAATTCAGGACCGAAGAATTTCTTAACCTAGACTGTCTTAACATTGCTTAGCTACTGCTTAGTGAGTGAATACTGATGAATGCACTTTGTATGTGTATCATAGACATTCTGGTAAATTTTGTTTTATTTTGTTTATCGTCAATCATTTCAGAAACGAAGATGGTGTGAATTTTAAACAATTCATGAAGATATTGGCAAGATTTCGACCAATCAAAGATAAGCAGATTAGTGAAGTGAACTCAAGGGCAGAAAAATTACGATGTGAGATGATTTTCTCTTATAGAATAATGATCAATGATTTTTGAAACGGCAGCTATGCATTTTGTATTGTTTTAGATATGCGTAAGAGATGTATGTATTAAAAAAACTGAAAGGTAATATTGGGCTAACGCTCATTTCCGATGTGATTAGTACATTTGCATAACGGTTGATTGAAAACCGTTTATGTTGATTCATGATTAATATGTCCACCATACCATGTTGTTCTAAAAGTAAGAAATCATCAATTTTTGCCCAAGGCTACAATTTTCAAAGAATCATTGCCTGATTTTAGGTGTTTTACCTACTAGATGTTATTTACATGAGCACCATTCTTATTGCTTGATTTGTTTGTTTTGTGAACTTTCAGTTGCCTTCAAAATGTACGATTTGGACGGCGATGACCGAATCTCACGCGACGAGCTGCTCGCTGTGTTGCACATGATGGTGGGAGCCAACATCTCAGAGGAACAGGTAAATTGGGTTATAAACGTATTTTATATAGTATAATTAAACAAAATTGTAAGAAGGATGCAACCGGTAAATGAATTCATTACAGGCCTCCAAAGTCCCAGGTCCCTTATTTTTGAAATGGCCTCGGGGTTTTGAAGTAGGTGGTCCGAAGGGCACCCGATTTTTGGAAACTCCCTAGTTTTAGATATATATGTTCGGCTCGTTGAGTTTCGGTTCGGGTCCTCTGGTTTGTAAGGCCAGGAGCCAAAAGGCCCTCCGCGAAGAAAAGAAAAACGAATTTCAAGCCCTGTCATTAACCTTTTAGGTTCCATCCAAATATGTGTTTAAGATAAAGTACTGGTTTGTTTTTGGATGAATATACAAGGAGTAGCTTATTGTATTTATAAACCTATCTTTCGATTGATTTATATACGTAAAACAAAATAAGAAATATTGAACACCAAATAGATGTTTCAAAATGGCGTGACAAAAACAAAGAACAGAAGTCCATCAACTGATCGTCATTTTGTTGTGAATTATTTATTATCTAGTATTAAACAAAACATTTATTTTTATTTTAAAGCTGGGAAGTATTGCCGACAGGACAATCGTTGAGGCCGACCAGGATGGTGACAACATGATTTCTTTCGATGAATTCCAAAGGGTGAGTTAGGATGTCTCTTAAAATTGGATTCATATTGACTCAAAACATGATCGATAAACATTTTTCAAGAGATAGTGTCTGGTATGCCGGAGAAACAATTAAGTCAATATAGAGCCTTCGCATTGTCCTGAAAAACCGATCATTTGTTGGGAAACTTAACAAACGTTCTTAGTCTTTTTAATGATAAATCTTTTATCAAAATATTTGTTTATATATATCTATGCTGTTTTGCCCTTTGAATATGAATATTTATTCAAACTTTCTAAAAAGATAATATGAATACCATCTAAACTGTCTTTAAAAAGCTAATTTGTCTTGTTTTGTACTTCCTAGTTTAGAGTTTTCTAGTGTTCTACAGTGGAAAGTGATTAGGATTTGTTTCTTGCTTTTCCCTTCAGGTACTGGAACGAGTAGATGTTGAACAGAAAATGAGCATACGTTTCCTGAACTAAAGTGATTGCACTCTCATCTTTAATCAACTGCTCAAAAGTATTGTTTTGCTACCAAAGGCTTGAAAGGCATTCTGCCTCAAATGAGGAAATCCATTACCTGACAAAACTAGATTGCTATAAATGAAAGTATTGTTGCTAAACACAAATTGTATTTAGAGTTTTGAATCTAACCTTTTGAGATTTATACTTTTTTTACTGTTGTTGGTTACAATTGTGAATCGATAAAAAATATTTACTAGAAAAATCGATATTAAACTTGATTTTGGTCAAACACATCTATTCTAATGGGATTACAAACTGTCGCAGTTGCTTTTCATTGTTTTGTTTCAAACAAAATTATTTTTGTTTGGAGCTTCCTGTTCATTTGGATTCGAGATTTCGAACATATGACTTGTTGCTTCTGTTCCGCTTAGGGATAAATATATGTAAACTAGGTGTCTCAATGAAACGCAGTGAACATCCGTTATCTGGATTGTGTTTTTGTATAAATAAGAAATCTGGTTAATTTGAATGATATTCAATCTCTTGGCATGTTCTAATAAAAGCTGTTTGTACTTTTATATCAATTTGATTTATCAGTCTTAAAATTAAAAGATTTGCATAATTTGTCCTTTAATTAAAGCGAACAAAAAATGATGTGTATTTCTAAGGATTTTTGAAATGTTATCGATAAAGTGTGAAATGAAAACTCGTATATTTATATAATCTTAATGGTATTCATCAAGAAAAGAAAAATCTTATATCCAATTGATAGTCATTTTATGCTTTTGGACCTTCTTTAATTATATGAATGAAAAATATAAAACTATTGCAACATTTACAATTTTCCGTGTTTAGAGCAAGATCAAATAAATGCGTTTAATTTGTTTTACGATAAACGTGTTTTGTTAATTTTATTTTTTGGATTTGAAGATAGTTTTGTAGTTTCAAGTACAAGTATGATGTAATTAATTTGTAGATGGGTGAATGTATTTTAGTTAGAATCGCATTTAATATAAAATAATGTGTCTTTGTTTACTGGTTTTCAAGAAATTATGTAGTCGAATTAACAAAGTGTAGTAAATAGTCAAAGAGATAACAGAGCTGTGATGGGACAATAATTGTTTGTTGAAATAAATAAATATATGTATACATGCAATTTTGCTTTTATTGGGTTTTTATTTGGATATTCATCCGGGACTTCAGCCGTGTCTCCGCTTCCAAAGTTTCGCAAAAAAAAAACAACGAAAACAAGTTAGTTAAAAAGCATATTTTATTTTAACATGTTAACATTATAATAATTATAATTCAATACTACATGAAGCATCTTAAAATGAGTTTTAAAAAGAACTTTCTTATCTGAACGATCGCTATTTTATTTTTGTCGATGGCATAGTCATTTTTGTGAACCAGAATCATTTTTTTTTTTTTTCATATTAAAAAAATAAACATACACAACAGTTACGTTTATAAATAGGCTTATGTAACAAGAAATATCACACAAAACATTTGATCCATTGAAATTCAAATTGGTCGCAGTTCAAACAATAACTCGAATATATTTAGTACTTCTTACATATTTTCATTTATAAATAAATGGCATATTGTTTTAGTAAGACACACCTCAATGACAGTGCATCATGCTTCAATCGTTTTCACTTACTATTTATTTAAGAGTTCCAAATTTGCCACACAAAAAAAGAGTTCATATACTATGATTTATCCATAAATGCAGTTCCAAAAGCCGAGCTATACAATCCCAAATTGCTGCATTTTTGGTGTTGCATTTTTCATCTTTTATAATTCAATCTGAAGAGACGGCCAGTTTCTTAAGGTGCTCCATGAAGACTTGCAGTGATACGTCATCGGTTAACACGTGACCGGCGCCCTCCTATGTAAACAAAACAAAAGCACGTGGGTTATTTATATTTACATCACGACAAATTATAGATATAGACTGTACATTGACACATGATGGAAATCGCTAATTAAAACAAAGATATCATGAAAGGAAAGCGTGTGTTGAACGACAGGGTCGACCAAGTATTAATTGCAGATTGGTGTGGTACATTGATGTTTAATGTTCTGCTTCGAATGTATTGTTTACACCTGTTCGACAAGGAAATAAGTATGTTATGAATTCAATAAAATATACAATATTTTAGCTCTAATTGTTCATGTTAATCTTTAATCTTATTAAAAGAGGTTAAAGGCCTTTGATTTGGATAAATACGTATGTTGTGTATCGATTGTCTATCCATTTCCATTCAATCATGCCCACATGCAGAAGCAAAGATATTTGAAATATAACCTACGTGTATATATTAAATGCATATTTGTTTATATGCGTTTATATGCATAACCCGTACAGAAAAAACATAAAACAACTAAATATCTTGGCATACATTTATAGTTTTATAAAGTGTAATGAAAGAGCAGTCAATGAACCTGGCAGTCTCTGAAAATAAAAACTGATTATTTTGATAGGCATATATTCGCAAGTAAATGAGGGAAAATTATAACCTTTACTGTAAAAGGTAAATAAACTATTTGAAACAAGAAAATCATTTTTTCACTATACTCAGAAAAAAAAATTCCGTAAAAGAACAAAATAATAGCCTTAAATTTCAATACCAGATATAAGATCTAATTTATCCATTCGCATTTTTCTTTTTAATTGATAGTACCAACGTAAATGTTAAGAGGATGCTTGATAGAGTTTATTAAATGAATAACCCGTTCCTAGGAGGACTGAAGATAAGAAAGACATAATGATATCACATTTATTTTCAATTGTCCCATTACAGCTAGCAGTGTCAATCCCATATCATTTTATGTTTCACTTAAGGTTTAAATTTATCTCGATTGTCAATATCATGAATTTTCGAGATAAAAAATTGCTAAATAAACATTAATGACACAGCTAGCTATAATATATTCACAACCAAACCAGAAGGAGTATTTCTGGGTTATAAATAAAGAAGATATAATCCAAGCACCATGTTGTATCAAATATGAACAAACCGAGTCTTGTTGCTGTGTATTTCCTATCTGCAGCTCCATCGTCTAAATTGGGAATATTTTTAGCGTTTTACACAAGTTAGTTATTCATTTTAAGCTATTTGATATACATTTTTGATTAACAGCGCTATCATTAAGTTATGGGTTAGAATAGATATTATCTTTACTAGCTTTAAGTAGAGTAGAGAATGTTTCTTTTACCAGGAATCTATGTGTTTCGAACAAGGATATGCCTCTAGTCTTCAAAATACGATGTTCGTAACTGATAGATTCCTCGTAATAGATAGATTCTCCACTCTTATATTATTAAAGCAACAACTTAAACACAATTTGGAAAGTATAATTATACGTACCCCATATCCATACATATTGTTGTGCGTCTGAGATGGATTGACACGACTGAGAAGAAATCGGGCTTGTGAACCCATGTGCTCGGTGTCGATGTATCGCGGCATCGGGAAGCGAGTCTGACAAATAAAAGACATTATTATATTCTTTTGAATAAGTCTTTGATAGCAGAGAGAAATCATTCTTATAGTTAATAATTAATATAAAATGCTGTGTTTATGCAAATACAATGTACATGAAAGTCTTCGGTATAAATGATGCCTTGCTGAACCGTGGCAAATGAATTCCATCTCTGATTGCTTGTTACATGTACACCTTGACCCATATTCTCCTCTATCCTCATCCTTAATCCTACATATTTCCTCAAATCATTTGGTCAATAAGTTGAGTCAACGAAAAAAAAAATAGGATGGCATGGATAGTGAAGAATATATGGATCTAGTTATATTCACATCTTATCCATACTTTTTTGACACTGTCATCAATATTCGATAAATTGAGCAATACATCAAACATCTCAATATAATGAAATATGTCCTACCCGCAAGATGTCTTGTGCATCATCGACGGGTGCCTGCAATAACTGCTTGAAATTCTCGTACTCAGGCTGGTCTTGATAGTTGGCTTTGCGCCATTGGGCCACAGTCTACAATATCAAGGTAAATGTTAAAATAAATTGAGTTCATTAAACCTTTTTTTTTCAAACCACTGTTAAAGCTTAGTGCCAAATGTATAGTCTACGATAAGCTATGTTTTAAATGTCGTCAACCTTTATGTTTAGCCTATAACATATTAACATATCATCTTACTATTTATAGAAAAAGGAAATACACAGGAGTGCACGGAAAACACATTTAAAACGATTACACAGGCATACACACATTTTCCTATAATGATGTAACTCTTTAATTAGATTCATTCAGAACATGTGAATACCTCTCCGTGGTAAATGAGAATGTGGAAGAATGTATCCAGCAACAAAATTCTGTCTGCGGTGATGCTACTTGTGTCAAGCAGGACAGGCTGAAATGAAACGGAAGACATTAACATTAATGGGAAACACCAATATTAGTTTAAAAGAAAAATATGATTCTCAAAAATCAATATACATGTAGCTAGAAGGAAACTGTAAATTCATACATTGTCGTCATCGAAACAGTTTGCATATACTTGTTTTCATTACTTTGTCTATGATAAATATTGATATCATCGCATTATATCATATCACTTCTTATACAAAAGAACCAGGAAAGTATGTTAAACAACCTGAGTATATTCTCCGGGCATAAGAATTGAAAAAAAAAAAACTATTTTTAGGGGGTTTCTACCCTGAAACACAGTTTCAGGAACTAAAACCCACACAAACACATACCTCCGGTGGCCCATTGAACGAATAGGCATATAGTATAGGCTGAATCATAGTCAGCGATTGCGTTAAGTCCTCCACCAATAGACAATGCCTATAATACGTGGTTTCATCGGGCGAGTTGTTAAAGACTTGCAGGAACTGACTTCGGCGCAAGTGGAACATGAATTGCGGATATAAACTGAAGTTCTCCGAGAAGCGGAACGAGTTCGGATCTGCCTTGTGGTAGTCGCCGAATTTCTGACACTGTAAAAATAAAACGTTTTACATTAGATCTGTATATTTATCATTCATCTTGGTCATATGCTGCGTTTTAAGCGAAAACATTTTTTTAAAGGTTTATAGGCTTCGGATTCTTTTGGATAAACCTTTTTTTTTTCAAGTTTTGATCAAACAACATAAAATGTTCGTTGGCAACTAATTCCTTTTTTTTTTTCAAATTTAGGCCTTTGCTGAGTCAACAATGTTTTCTTTCAAATATAGCACAAAGCGATCCCTGATCGCACATTAAATATTGTTCCCCTTGTTTCCGAGTGAGCGCGGTACCGCTGCGCTAAACCAATTGTCTTACACAGTGGTAAGCATCACTTAAAAATACTTATGGCTGACGCTTTGTTGACAAATTCTTAAAAGGACCACAATGCAAACTGCACTTACGAGTCTGATAAGCATGCGATCGAGCCATCTGAGCACATCGGGTCCATCATCAGTCTCTGCGCGGTACATAGCCACACGACTCATCAATACGGCCGAGGCCTCTTGGTCAAAGCCGGCTGTCAGGTGCTGGATGTTAACCGAGGCATCAACCCAACTGTAAAGAGAACAAGGATGCTTCCATAAACAACAGATGTGTTTATTGACTATGCATTATGAAGGGAAAGGGAGGTTTACATTGGGTACATGGCCACACGACTCATCAATACGGCCGAGGCCTCTTGGTCGAATCCAGCTGGCAGGTGCTGAATGTTCACCGAGGCGTCCACCCAACTGTGGAGAGAACAAGAATACTTTTATAAACAACAGAATGGGTATTTATTGACTATGCATTGTGAAGGGAAAGGGAGGTTTACAAGGGGTACATGGCCACGCGACTCATCAATTCGGCCGAGGCCTCTTGGTCGAAGCCCGCTGTCAGGTGCGTGATGTTCACCGAGGCATCAACCCAACTGTGGAGAGAACAAGAATACTTTTATAAACAACAGAAATGGGTGTTTATTGACTAAGCATTGTGAAGGGAAAGGGAGGTTTACATGGGGTACATGGCCACACGACTCATCAATACGGCCGAGGCCTCTTGGTCAAAGCCAGCTGAGAGGTGCTGGATATTCACAGAGGCATCCACCCAACTGTGGAGAGAACAAAAAGAATATAATAAACAACAGAAACTATGTATTATGAAGGGAAAGGGAGGTTTACATGGGGTACATGGCCACACGACTCATCAATACGGCCGAGGCCTCTTGGTCGAATCCAGCTGTGAGGTGCTGAATGTTCACCGAGGCATCAACCCAACTGTGGAGAAAAACATTTGTACACATGGCCAAAAATTAAATTATCGCGACCGAGAATTGTTTCTGGTAGACGTATTAAGATACATTGTTTGTCAAAATTAGAAATAATGTTTGCTGGATAAAAGAAAATATTCATCTTGATATTTTTTTTTCAAATACACGACCACATGTTTAAATTCAAGCAACAGATTCCTCTTGCATTCTAATGTTTTTTTCATCGGTGAAATAAAAAGACCGACGAATTAGTTAACGAATACATACTTTCTTGCCACCGTTGTGACCCTGACGCGTTGCTGGCCACTCGAGTGCTGGTAGCGCGTGATGAACTGCACACAACCTCGTCCGCCCTGGGGGATCGGCGCGTTGTGCTGCAAAAATATCGAAATATTCAATCTAAACCAGGGTAACTAGTCGGTTAGACAGGAAATATCCAATCAAATCCAGTTAGTTACTTAACGCTAGGGACGACGGGCTTTTGTTCGATCCTGTTTTATCGCATCTTGTTTTCTTTTACCATCTAGAACTAGCACACTACCTCGTGCGCCCTGAGGGATCCGAGCGTTGTGCTGGAAAATGGGAAATCAATCATTTTTGTACAAAATGGAAATGCCAGAGGCAAAAATGTATATACATTTACATGTATGCGATGTATACGGCCTATATACGAAATGGTAATGGCAACGTTATTACTTGTCGAGGCAT
>LQRL01167329.1:6887-19305 GCA_001703475.1 Hydroides elegans | reverse complement strand
TTTAAGATCACTCATTTAAATTCCTTATCATGTTTCCAGCTGCTATAAGTATTCATGTCAGAATGTCTATTCTCTCAAATTATTACATAAATGTGCCAATTTTCCAGCTGTTAAGGACACTCGCGACGGCAGCGAAGTTTCAATGGACGAGGCAGTTCGGAGAGGAATTATTGATCAAAATTCAGGCGTCTACAAAGATCTGCAAACGGCCCAGGAATACCCGATTCCCGTAGCCATGAATACTGGTTTTATTGTAGGTCGGTTCAATTGGGTAGAAACACTTATTTATTTGCAGCTTGAGTAGCAAATCGAAATAATATATGATGGCTGGTTTTTGTATATTTCCGATTCCCCTGTCCTTGAAATAATGGTTTATTGAATATAGGTTGGTCATTCGAATATATTAATTCAGTTCATTTATTCAAGAAGTGCCAATAGCTCTATAAACACAGCATTCCTCCATGTAGTTAAATAATGCGATTCCGATATTGCGTAAATCTTTTGAAAAGGTTAAGTTATGTATGTAAAAAAGAAAAGAAAAAAAATCATCTCATTCTTGCATTCATCTAAGTACTATTTGTTTCAGTCGAGAACACCACGACCGTGAAATCCAAAGAGTTAAAACGGAGTCTGGGCGTCATAACCGTTGAGTTTAAACGCGAGACACGTCCTTATAAAATTGTGAGCGTTCTTGACCCAAATACACACCAACAGGTGCCCGTACAAAGTGCTATTGACTCGGGATTGCTTGATACAGACGCGAAGCAGTATATCAATAATAAAACAGGTTTGTTGATCAACATCTTTTCACTAGTTTGCGTACAACATATAGATACATTATTTTTTCATATAACCCATTCGGCATTGATTGTCCAAAGCACGTTGCAATCGAACGTGACGTTTAGGAGTCGATCTACTAACTTTGCGTCCATATGAATTTCCCGGACGTCATGTCTTAAATTTCGTATGGGCACAAAATAGGGCGTCCGCTCAATGTCCATGGACTTCTTGCCGAGTTATTGCCAAAGGTAAAAAAAAACACATAAAAACGGGCTGTTGTTCCAGGTTGTTCGATATCTCTTTTTTAGTTTAACCTCGAAAATATATACAATATGTATGTTACTTAAAAGTCTTGTTCATCTAATATTAACACTATCATAATTACCGTTTATTATTACCAAGGAACAGTATATTATACGAGGAGTCATGTTATCTATTCGCTTCCATCCCAAGACGTCAACGGATGTTAAGCGGACCCTATTTTGAACCGGTATGAATTTTTCCGGACGTCTTGATGCGTCGCGGATGTTTAAAAGACGCTGCGTCGACGTAGCGACCATTCGGACGTTAGAATCACATTCTACAGACGCCGAGACGTTAAAGGACGTATGAAATATTTATATGTCACTTTCATTTCAACGTTACGTCTGAATGCGACGCACTTTGACAACACTTGTCGAATGGGACTGCATTCATATTAAAGTGTCCGAAAGGATTCCATCTCGGCTGGAAAAGTAACCTTATATCGAGCATACCGACCTAAAACTGAGATCGTGATTGGGTTATTTATATGCTGGAATGCAAAACATATTGTGATATAACACACGCACATAGTTGACGATTGAAGGGATGCGTGCAATGATGTGTTAAGTTTGAAATCGACATTTCAAGAACTGAGGATCAAGTGCTTTTAAATTGGTCATTTACATAAGGTTTGGCAAGTAGCCAAAGGATGACATTTTATGATCGCATTGTTTTCTTGTTTTTATTTAAGTATGAAACATGGATCAGTTATCACTTGGCACATTGTCATACATTTAAGCGAAACGTTTTAAGTCTACTTAACTCATTGTTGCACGGAGCCCTCCAATTGATACAGTCAGTATTGAAATTACCGATTGAATTTGTATTTTAAGGCGTTATTTCTATTTTTCTCGAAATTAGGCGATCGTATGAAATACGAAGACGCCGTCGATAGTGGAGCCATCTGCGTCGAATACGACGATTCCGAATCCGCGACTTTGGCCGAACCGGAAGTCACATCGAAAACCTTCGCCGTGTCGAGCGTCTTGAACCGGAAGACCACCAAACGCCTTCCGTTCGATGACGCGGTCGAAGCGGGTCTTATATTAAAGGTATCTTTATGTTAATTTTCTGCGAACATTTATACAAATAAAATGTTAAAATATGATTGACAAGTGGAATTTCAATTGTTATTTTCAATTTCAAAATATATGTATTTTTTATCTCATTGGATCGCAGCCTCGTGTTTTTTTTTACATTTTTATTAATAAATAACATTTGATTATAAACTGTAAATTGTTCATGAAATGTGATTTTCAAACGAAAAATTGTTGCAAATTCTAATTATATCATTTCTTCCTCTTAAAGGATCGCGGTCTCTACGTGGAAACGCTAACGGGCGAAAAGCTTCAGCTTGTCGACGCAATGCAGGGGCAGTTTGTTCGCGCGCGCGTCATGCCCGATCCCGCGCGCATCGATCGATACATGAGTCGCATGCGCACGGAGAGTATGGACTCACTGGACCTTGATTCGCGATTGAGCGACGGAGAAGCTTAGCATTTAGCGTGTTAGATGATAAACAACATGAAAATCATTAAGTTTCTCTCATGTTTTTTAGTAGACTACACATATTTAAGATTTTAAGATGATATTGAAACGCACAGTTAACACATCAATATATTCAATAAGTAACATAATCCTGTTGTCAATCCCGCGCGCATCGATCGATATATGAGTCGCATGCGCACGGAAAGTATGAACTCATTGGACATTGACTCGCAAATGAGCGACGGGGAGGCTTGAGGTTATGTATTGTTAATGATAAAAAACACATTAAAACATTTAACAAGTTTAATTCAAATTTTATTGTAGACTACACATCTTAAACTGACAGTTTAACGCATAGTTTGCGTAAAAAAATAAACAATTAGTATCAAAACATTTGTTTCATCCCGCGCGCATCGATCGATATATGAGTCGTATGCGTACGGAAGGTATGGACTCATATGACCTCGACTCAATATTGAGCGACGGGGAGGCTTAAGATTGTGTATTGCTAATGATTAAAAGACATGAACACCATAAAGTTGTATGGTAGACTACACCTCTTTAAGTTTTAAGCTGATATTTTATCGCATAGTTTATGTATCAATTTGAACAATAAGTATCACGAGCATTTTTTTCATTCCGCGCTCTGGATCGATATATGAGTCGTCATTGCACTTCGTCATACGATTGAGCGACGGGGAGGCTTGCGATAGTGTATTGTTAATGATAAAAAATACATGAAACACATTGAGTCTAATTTATGTTTTATTGTAGACTAAACATGTTAGAGTTTAAAGCTGACATATTAACGCATAATTAACGTATAAATACATACAATTAAATCCATAAGCACGGTTTAAATTTTGCGCTCATTGATCGATATATGAGTCGCATGCACACAGAGAGTGTGGACTCGCTGGACCTTGACTCGCGATTGAGCGCCGGCGAGGCTTAATATTCAGTTTCCTTCAAGTTAGGAGCGCAACACATGTATATAGGCTTTAGACGTATATTCTAAATTTAGGTTTTCAAGCACATAAATTTGCAATACATTAATGTGCACAATCCGATTAAGAAGAGAGAGAGAGAGAGAGACCTCTTTGATATTATATCAAGTCATCAATCTAAGAAATTAACTTAATTTGAGCGCGCCGTTATGACTTATTTTCATTGTTAATGCATAGCAAATGTAAACGCAATGATAAAAACAAATATAAGAAAAGCGAGATGATTATCCGTAGCAATGTATGGTGTTTTAGATTAGCTTTTAAATCTATATATCAGTTGCCGTGTTTAAAAGATCTGATTTCAATATATATTTGAAACGCTAAACCATGCCGATAGTTAATGTTGCTAGGCAACTGGTAGGACATGTTAGGTCGAACTCATTTAGTCAATAATTAGGTCATTTGGTAAACGAAAACATCAATAAATAATCTGCATAATCAATCAACAGAATCACATATATATTATCATTAGATACAGGTTAGTGAATATTAGCTATGCTATTATTTGTATATTATTAAAAAATTACTGGGAAATAATCACTTCTATTTCATATAAATGTGAACATGTCCAGCAAATAAATGGCGGGGACGGGTTCACAAGTAAGATAATTATCTTCTACCCATTTCCTATCAATCATCAATGAAGGAACATGTGAAACGGTATAATTATATCACGGAAACAATATAAATCATAAATATGATCAAAATATTCATATCCAAATCATCGTTTATTTGTACAGTAACATTATCAGAGCACAAAATCCTGCTTTATTAATATGTTGCGGCGTAGCAAATAATGCAGATATACGCGTGAATGATTTATTCTCAAACCACAGTCATAACATTTATTTGTACAGTTACCAAATTAGAGCCAACATGTTGCTTAAATAGTCCGTAGCAGTTAAGAAAATTATGTTGCAATGTGCGTAAGAGCTTTTGTCTCCAACCACAGTCATAACATTGCCCAAAATCATTGATTTTCCATCGCTTTTCTTTTTAGCAGCACAGTGCAGCTGCTCTCTTGTACCAAGTTTTGCGGCTTCTGCTGTAATGCATGTGTATTGTTTATGTTCATATTAAGCTAAATGTTTGTTTATGGAATAGCGGAAGGGCAAACAATAATTTATGGACGAACTGTAAGATAATGAAGTTTCTTTCTAGTGTGTTAGCTTGCGAGGATTGCGAGGAAAAAAGCATATGTGATGGATATTTTTTGGATACGCACATCTCTTTTTTGTTCATATATCAGGAACATAACAGATTTTACTTCCGCATAAAATCTGTTAGTTGTATGTATCGCTGAAAGTAATGAAGTAAAATAGAGTTTATTTTTCAACATTTGCAAAGGACGTATGAATATTATAAATGTCAAAACAAATAAGTATCCAACATATATGATAGTATTTGTATTGTGTGATACATAATAAAGTTTGAGCGCACCATAAATAGATAAACAGCAGCATGCAAAACAAAGCAAAACAAATGTGTTGGATATATTTCATAGATATGGACGGATTATACGATTTTTCTAAATATTAGATCTTCATGGATAGTAAGCGATTATTTAACTGTTATAATATAACTGTTATATTTATCGTTTTTACCAAATACATTTACTCATTAACATGGATGATGTTTTATTTCTTTAATAATAATACTATCAATAAGGACATTTTAATTGTAGATAATATTATATATTTAGAGTGGTCAACACACCTGTATATCAATATAAACATTATTTTTGAAATGTTTCAATCTGCTTAAATTTATAACAGCAATTAAACCTAACTAGGTATGGATATGCTTAAGCACACTTTCTGAAAAAAAAACATGTACATGGCCAGTCACGTAAATGCAACACATCTTATATCATGGATAATTGATTAGATAAACAATACAACAGATCATCCTATCGTAATCTATGAATTGCCGGATCCGCAGCATTGCTAGTAAAGTTTAACGAATTCAAGTTCACTGCAGCTGATAAGATTACATGGGATTGACAAGAACTTGGTTCAATATACAAATAATGCACCCATTTTACATGTATTTGATTAATTTCTTAGTCGAAACCAAAAAAAAACGAACTAATGTGGTGATGAGAAATGCCAGAAATGTTTTGAGGATAAGGTAGTTCATTAAATGTTGATTGAATCATCGTATTGACATTAAAACAGCTACATCATTTTTTTTTCAGCAAACAAGTGTAAGCCAGTTATCATTCTAGGCATTGTTTGTATGTTTTTTTACCTTTTTTACCAATATGGCATGTAATTGTAGGTTCAATGCATAGTTTGATGAATATTTTACATATGATACGATTTTGGGTTGACATATTAATATACACACACATTCACACAGACACATTATTCCGCATTTAAGTGACCAAATTTCTCTTAAAAGATGATAGAGTTCAGATTGCAATGTCTATGTCATCTTTTATAAACAATCAAATTTAACCGCTATCATTTCAAAGTGGATCAGATCATATATGCATCATTGAAACTGAATTATAGTTTATAATCACTTTCACGTTGCTAAGCGTTCAGATGTAACCAATCGGTGTTTGTTTTATAAAATTAATTAAGATGGATAAAACATAATCATCTTAAGCCTAGCTTAATCAATGACTTTGAGTTACAGTCCATCAAATTGTGAATTCAAACATAACCTGCAGCTTATGTTATGTTGATATGTTATTAGAAAATTGTGGTTTATTTGATAAAAAAGATTCATTATACACGATTTTCAATGCAAACGTATCCGGTTGGATAAATGATGTATTATGTGTACCGTTAAGCCGTAAAAACTACTTCAATTATTTGTATGTCAATGATATATGTATATGTTAGATATGTGCATTTAGATATCGATGCATATGACAAAATGCGTTTTATATAATCTGTAAGAATTAAACATCATCTAAGCTATGTTAGAAGTTACAAGGCATGATATATTAATGCACGTTCCTGGCAAACTGGACATATTTCCGCAATCGAATTATGAAATTGAATATTGTCAATAAACCAAGTGGCGAGATTATACTGATGATGAGTTAGGATATATTCTTTGATATGATGAAATTAGTTTTTAATAGTTGTTCGAGTGGAGATCCATTGCATTTTGCTAAAATAGAATAACCATGTAAAAGTATAACAATTTAACGACGATGTGACAGTTTAGGAATGACATTGCATCAAGCATGGATATTAAGAAGTTACAAAGCACGGGTGTCTCTGTATCAACGTTCATTACATTACATTATGTGGTACAACCAACAAAAATATAAAAAGATGGTTATGAAAACCTTTAAAAACTATCTCCTGAACTCATTTTACGTATTTCACAAACGTTTTGCGAGACAATACATAAACAACCCATTTAACTTTGGTTATATGGGTATATATATTTTAGCTATGGTTAAAGCTTTGCGTAAACATTACATTATATGGTGTGCATCAAGATTATTTTTACTATCAACTATACAATATATTGAATCTAATTTCCATCTTCATACGGTCTTTCTCAAGTGAAAAAAAGACTATAAACATTTAGAAGTACATTGCTTTATGCACATATCGTTTTGGAAATTATTCTGAGGAAAAAGCAAGAACAATCAAGTTCAGAGTGTAAGCTTATCTAGATAGACGTGATTGATGCCTAACAACAACATTCACTGGAAACCGACCGTTGCTTTACATTATGGAATGGCGATAAGATGACTATTTTAAGTTGCATGTTATGCTATGGTATGTTCATAAACTATTTAAAAGGAAATCTGAACCTTGCTCTTGCCCATGCCCTTTCTAAATTTAAAAGAAAATAAAACACATAACGTCAATGTTTTATGTTCTAGTTAGATATGATTTTTTTTAAATTGATGCATCATATAAATGTCGAGCCATCACTCTCTTAAATAACTATTTGAAATGGTTTGCACGAACGTATATATTTATTTATTAAATGTGAACAATACTACCTTAGATAAACAAATCTAAATCTTGGTAGTAGTCAAGCATCACTTCATATTCAAACAAACACTAAATACGTTTACATAAAAAAAACTCCCTTAACGAGTCAATACGTTATCCATCGTGACGTTCCGCAAAGTGTTTGGATAGGGTTCGTGATCTTGTGTATACTTTATTTGCATATCAATTTATGAACTATGTTATTAAGACTATACAATTCAGCATCCATTTGTTTAAAGACATATATTTATCCTAAAACTATTGTGAATTCGCATTTGTTCTAGGAATCTAGAATTGCATTTTGGTATATATGATATTCCCTTTTCTTCTAGTGCCTAAAACAGGTCAATACAAAAAATGTTATTGTGTTAATTTGCAAAAAAAACTGGGAAGTTGTTTATTCTAAAAGCTTGATTGATGTTTGCATATGTATGATTGTTCGATTTTCCCTTTCTCTGATATATGTGAAAGTCTTTATTTTATATTAACTTCAGATTCAGCCTGTAACTTGAGAAAAACAAAAAAAGATGTAAATTTCCAATAGCACGTTGCATTATTATGAAGCATGGCACTGTAGGGAACAGACACCATTTTATATCGATCAAAGTCATCACCTGGTCATTTTATTATGAGAGCATAAATAAATATATAAATCACTTTCGATATATACATATTTTGCAATTTTAAAGGGGTTGCAATTTTTGTGATAATATTTTAATACAAAAACGAATATATATTATAGATATTTTAGTTTTGAATTTGTAAAGGCTAAATCGTTAATGTACCATCATGATTTAGAACTTATGCATACATGTAAGCCATATTATTTTGTGCTCTGTTATTCAAATAAATGCACTCAAATAGGATTTTTTCATTGATATTCAAATTACTTTAATACAAGTTCCAGCATTTAACATACATATTAACATTACTTTTATAATTTATTTGGTCAGTGAAATGTTTTTTTTACAATTCATCAATGAAATAACTAGATATTTGTATATTTGTTATTCTTGTGCAAGATGATATTATATATTTACAACTGTCTGTGAATTTCATATCTAATTCTTCTCATATCTGATTGTTTAATGACGTGTTTTATGCTTCAAATATAATAAATTTATCATCGATTGTAATGTTCCTAGAACACACGACTATTATTGAACTTGTATATTAACTTTCATAAAACGTTCTCAATATCGGATGTCTTAAGCAAAACCTATTCGATTTATTACTTTCGTTTTATGACAATAAATTGTTGTAAAAACGATGTACATATAAACAACCCATCTACTGTGTATTGTCATTTATATACTCGGAAAATAAACTAAAGTTGGGTTGATATTAAGGGATATCTTTAAAAAACAATTATGATATAATTATAAATCGTTGACTATCATTTTCGCAATGTTGACATTCGGTCAAAAAGGTAATATCTCGCGATTATTTTGTATGCAATTTTATTTGAATTTTAATATATGACTTTTTTATTATCAGAAATGACAAAATGCATCGTTTCACTTTCGCCACTGATTTTACTGTTTTCTTTTTTTTTTGGTTGTTTCTTAAATAATATGTATTTGTGACAAAAGGTAAATATAGGAGGATATCGTCAAATATATCATTTGTTTTTGTAAAATGGATGATGTTACCGGATCATATTGGACAATCTATTTAGAAAAATACTGGTGATTCCACGTATAATACATTGACTTACTTGATGTGTCACTTTTTTTCATAATGCCTTATATAAATCATAAGGAACTAGTTAAAAATTAAGTTTAGTTTGTAAATTATTTCTGATTTCATAATATACATGCGAGATGCGGGAGATCTTTTTGGAAAAAAATAAACAAAGCGATAGTACCTAGTACTAGTCCGAAATAAAGAGTATAATGTATAGGTTAAACAAAAGAAACGCAACTATCTTAGACACCGCATGTACTTTTATAAGATGCATTTTAATGAAATGTCTAGAGCTATTGGAATTAAAAATATTTAATAAGTTTAATTGCACATAGTGCGATTCTCAAGGCTCAATGTACTTTTTAATCCAGCTCATTCCAGGTACAATGTGGATAGCCAAAACGTTGCTTCAAGATTACCTGAAACCCAAATTCTTAAGTCCAACATGCACTATTTGGCTACTCTTTGATATAATAAATTACTATGATAATCATATAAATAGTTGCTTGTGGAAAATTATTCTAACACAAGGTATCAACTGACGAAAACAAGATGTATATCCTTAAATAGAAATATGCGCCACCATTGTTGTCGAGTCAATACATGAGTGCGTGATTTTCAAAGGAAAAAGATTTATTTTATTGCATTATGATCAAACCTATAACATTTATAATGTAAATCTAACCAATATACTAACATATGTTTTCTTTTAACTATGAACATTACTTCAGACTAAAATATAATATGTATTGAATAGACGTAAGGAATACATATCGATGTAGAAACACCCAAATAAAACAGTCGAAAGCATAGAATAGAATGACAAAACGGTTTTTGATAACCAAATTATGTAATCCTAAGTATTTTCTTATAGTTATATAATAGTCATTGGTCATTTTGGAGTCGAATAACTTTTATAAAATATCTTCAATAAATACCTATAGTTTATCATGTACATTTTTCACTCTTGCTAATAGACTTGCCTCATAGCGCAACGTGGCTGTGCCTCTCAGAGCACCCTTCATCAGTTCATTACATCGCTCAGTTGACCAGTAAACGGGGTTGATTGTACTTTCACATCGTTTCCTATAGTGATGAATAATCGCAATATCCCTGCTTACAAATTTTCCACCCTTTGGATCAACACAGAAATGGCAGTTGGCGTACTTACACAGTCGTGGGTTATACATGGTTTTTGGTCGAAAGTTGCTGCGTACGTAGAACTGATAGCGCATTGTTTTCAACACAGATGGATATGTGTTATTTTCAGGTAGTGTCTGAAAGTAGTTATCGGCCCAAAAATGGATGTGTCCATTAACAAATCTTTCATCGCTCAATGTCAGATTTTTAATCAAGTCGTAATAATTATCAGCTTGTTTTGGAATGACTATTTCATCTAGGTCCAGAACTATTAGGCGTTTATATCGATACATATTGCTATACATGCAGTCTGTAATTGAGGCTTCTTGCAGCATTTCTCCTATTTCTTCCTTATCCGACTCTGTATCATAGGGAACTGACCATTGCATTTGGTGAAATTGCAGTATATAGTTTGCTTGGTAGTATTCAAACAACGATTGTATTTTGTTGCCATAACTCACGACAGAAGAATTGTACAAATTGATTTCCGTGACTCCCAATAATTGATGAAACTCGAACCATTCAACCAAAAAATCTATGTTGCTGTCTTGAATGAAACCATTAAGAGAACGTACACAAACACCAAAATCATGTAAAGGTTGTTTGGGTTTATCTGCGTATTTCACTTTAATAGGCTCGGAACAAACTGTGCTATTCAAGCACAGTGCCATCTTCAAAGGGAATAAATCGTTTACAGGGCAGCTGTATGTATAACTGATATATCTTTGTTTGCTTATTACTCTGGATGCAATACGGCTTAGCTCAGCGGATGAGTAATAAAATGTAGAATTGTTTTTCCAAAGTTTGCAGTACATACAATCGGTCTTAGGATTCTGGACGAAAGTTTTTATAGAAAATAATCGAATATTAACATTTGTCTTATTTCTATCATCGTAATATGCCATAAGGGGCATGATTTTAATATATGTTTCTTTCATGTTGTTTCCACTCTGTTGCGGTTTGCAATCTAATGCAGTTATATCAGACGTCATTTTATATTTTGTGACGATATTTATAGGTGAAGATGATATATTGGTCAAATTAGCCTCTTTCTGCGCATCATGCGGAATGTCCAGCGAAATAGTGTTATGCATCACCTTCAATGTTGGTTGGTAACTGTGATTGTCAGATGGATCGTTGACAGTATATTGAACAGCTTTTGTCACGTCTCCATTGCCGTTTGTAAGTTCAAGTTCATGTTTGTTATTGAATAGCTCGTTTGATTTCATCATTCTATTATCACCATTTGAAATACGTCCTTTCAACAGATTTGATTTTAAATGCATTATTTTGCTTCGTTTCGGCAACCGAAACATGACTGAACAATACAATACGCATATAATTATAACACTCCATGATAAAGCGTGCTTAAATCTCGTAAAGAATGCCATTGTATTTCAACAAATTTATCCTTTTTAAGCGCAATAGTTTTCTTTAATCAGTAGAATGTTTCAGATAAAACGAAATTTGCTCATAATAGAGTAGTTAAATAGGGTAGTAAAATATTAATTTATATATATGATAAACCGATTTCTATCGTATGATATAAAGTTCAATCAAAAACCTAAATTTGATCAAATATTGATAAGACAAGTTTGATTGCGTATTTTGAAATATCATCGAAATAGCAATGGAGACATAGTTCATACGTAAACCATATATTTCATCAATATGCAGCGAGTTTGTACAATAGAACGATATATATCATATTAGGATTATCAATATCAATTGTCCAAAGGTTATGCTTATAATTGATTATTGAATGCTAACAATTGCTATGTCAATAACATTTTGCGTGGCATTTAAATGATGTATTGCGCATATATTAATATGTCTATAGACAAATTTATCAACTCAAGTTTTCAGATGCCAATATATTCTCGAGAGCTAAACGAAACATAAGTCTAACCTTTCTTTGCCCAACAACCAAACATCCTGTAAATAATCGATTTCCGGTGTAATCTAAGACATTGCCTCATTTGTCTCAATACTGTTAAACTCTTAACCCACCAGAGGACTAGTTTTGTAGATTTTATGAAACAA
>LQRL01167317.1:0-12450 GCA_001703475.1 Hydroides elegans | reverse complement strand
CATTTGATGTCATACCTGTCACCGATCTGGATACTGGCTTGGATTTCATCAACGCCGGTTGCGCCATCTGTAATGGAGTCACGAAAGGTCAAGTGTGGGGCACGACAGTAGGCTGCGAACACAACTTGTCGCAGCCATTTCCGGTTGATGGGGAAGTGGAGGAAGAAGATGATGCGAATCCCACAAGTGAAAGGGTTGTGTCGCTTTTGACTAACAGTGGATGTGATCTGGTGTTTGAAGCGCCCGTCGGTCGACCGTTGAGGAGATGTGCCACGATACGTGCTATTGATACGTGTCCCGATGATTGTGCAAACTCAGAACTCGTAGCGGCGTGTGAAGGTATTAATGCTAGTCGGAGATTAATCACAGATGATTATGATACATATGCGAATGAATATTGTGCAATTTGTAATTCACGTGAAAGTACTGAGTTTCCATTGCTATGTAATCTACCTTCAACGACACCTTTAGGGAGAGGAAAGATATACGAGTACTCGTTATCGGCTTTGTTTACATTCGATTCGACGTCGCAAAATGGAATGCGGCTTTCCGGGGATGAGGATATATGCCAAGAAGGAGAGGAATATATTAATACGCGTATAGGATGTCGCAAAATTGAGCAAAATACGCATGAGTTGGTTACAGTCACTGTTGACATCGAGCACATTGGAAATCTTACTTTGGATGACATGGCACTCGTTCAAAGTTTTCGGGATAATGTATGTGAACATTCGAATACTTCGTTGATGGAGGAATTCGGAAATATTACCGAGGCTACATGCGGATCTTCATTTAATGAGACTAATGAGTTTCTCATAGAAGTCGCATTTCGGTTTGAAATCGAATGGATTGATCCGGAAAGCTTACAAAGTTCGCTCGAGTCAAAAGACACAATCCATTTTATACAACAGAGGATACGCGACGAGACTAGCTTGTTTAATGATCTTGTAGCAATCGGGTTTATTTCAAATATAACAATAGACGGGAAACAAGATTCGCTTTTTGCTAATCTCACGTGTGAATATGTGAAATTCGAATCAAATGAATATCAAAGAAATAGCGGCAACATCATTGAAATTATATCCTCAAAACAGAAACTAACAAACAGGGAATATATAATACACAATAACTTTCTTTACGTCTGCAAAGATATATTAGGTAAAGACACAATTCACAAGGACGAGGAAGATATTGGACAATTGGCACTTGCAATAATAACTGTAATACTCATGAGTTTATCCGCAATATGTCTTCTTATACGAATCATTCTTCAATACTTTGTACCCGCCTACCATAACTTCGCCATCAAATTGCAATTCCTCTACTGCGTTGCCTTATTTGTTGCAATTATCATGTTCCTCATCGGACCTCTCGTTAACCCTGTCGACGCACTGTGTGAAATAGTTGGCATCGTTCTTCATTATGCGTTTCTTACTTCATTCATGTGGATGAGTGTTATATCCTTCGATATGTACCGCCGATTCCGTTCATTCGAAAACATGCAAGATGCCGGGGATCGAAATAGTTTGAAAGACATGATACCTTACCATCTTACAGCGTTTGGTATCCCCGCAATTTTAGTGACGATAAGTGTTATCGTAGATAATACACCTCCGAAGGACCACATAATCAAACCTGGATATGGAAACGAAAGATGTTGGATGACCAAAGATACTATGGCTATCATGCTATTTTTTGGAATTCCAATTTTCATTGCTGCTATTTTCAACACGATATGTTTTGTACTGGTTGCGTTAAAATTGCGAGAGTCCTTCAGGGAAAGAGCCAATGTACTCAAAGAAAAGAAGAACAATTGGAGTGTTTATGTTAAATTGTTTATTTTAATGGGGGTAGGTTGTGGACTTCTAGTTTTGACACCATTCATCGACCATTTGGTTTTATGGATTTTCATAATTATCGCAACTGCTGGTCAAGGAATATACATATCTCTTATATCAATATTGAATTCTAAGGTATTGGATTATCTACGAAAGAAGTTTCATATGGGTTCGAAAGAAAGGTCCTCTGAAAAACAAACCAATGATACGACTCTATAATCAAACCAAGTCAAATATCTGGCTAAATCCGACACTGCTTCAATTTCCTCTCTGGATTCACCAAAGTTTCAGCCAAAAATACAGAATCTGCGTGCAACGAAAGACAATGCCACATCAGATTCCACAGATAGTCTTATTTAAAAGTCAATATATGAGGTTTATAATATATAGGCTATATATTGTCTCATGAAAGTAGCCCATCAATGAAAACATCAATAGTTCTATGCATGATAAAATTATTGACCAGTAGCCAAGAAACTTTCAAGAAAGAAGATTAAGTTTGCCAATGTTACTTGATGACGCATTTCAAAAATATACTTTTATCGCTCGGTTCAGCGTCAACCCACATCCCCAGCCCAATGGGCTTGTCCCAATCTATTCAAATATAAAGAATGATGAAATGGGAAGATTTCCGTGTTTTTACCCTATGTTTTAATTGGGAAACCATGTTTTTCCAATATAAGCCTTATGAGAAACCCAGACACTGTTTTAAAAGGCTAGAATGTAAGTTCTCATATGGAATTTATTGAAAAATATGGTTTAAAATTTATGAACAAAACTGGGATACGCTTCCCTTGTTGCCAGGTCCTCACTCAATAACTCTGAATTGGATTCATTTGGATAAAATATATCAACTTTTTTCCCCTTCGGTATCGGTTTTTAATATTTAGAGGGCGATCATATCTATTCATTTGTAAATTTTATCAGCGTTTAAGGGACTTTCTGAAATACATACATTGTATAATATGAATATGCTAATATATGAATAAAATGATTGTTTCATAAACTGACTATTATTTATAAATTGAACGGAAAATGCATTTTTGTGGGCTTTAAATATGTTAAACTCTTATGAATTAATAAAATACAGTAGTCAATAACATTACACTTAGCTTTATTATTCAAAGTACACGTAAAGCTAAGATACATTTATATGTATGATAAACTACATTCGTGTTACTACATAATGTGCCTCAACGTAGGCAAATCGACATGGTGTATAATTATAGGCAGACCACAGTCATTATTATATTTAGATCATGACGTTTTAGCTTCATTCGAAAGCAACTAGATTTTATATTGTTCTTATCAGACGGAACTGATTCAGGAAGAACGACATTAGAAAGAGCAACGTATAAAATATGCTGCCATTTAGACATTTAGTGTATATGAAAGTGCATAGGATGCCAATTCATGTCGGGAGATCTAAAAAAGGGTATCGGGATATCTTAAAGAGTGTTGATGAAGTTTTATTATTTTTCATCAAAATAATGAAAAAGATGCTCCCGAATTTCTAGGCAATATACAATTTTTAAGATTTTCGAGCCAGCTAGGATCTGCTTGGGAATACCTTTTGCGGGAAACGGCTCATGAAGTTCCCTTTTTGATATAGCTGTGACATCGCTACGAAGTTGTTGTTCGATATACACAGATAAATTGCTTTTGATAACACAACGACGTTTTTTATGACACTGCACCATTCATTACTATATGGGTATGTTTCGAAACTATATGCATGTGGGTATGCACGGTACTGGCCCAAAAGCATCACATTTACATTAAGTGCTGAATTTATCATTGTATTGTGAGAACGCAATAGATAGTCTAGGTGTTCATAATCATTTCAAAATGTGTGATGAAATATCGCAAGAAAAATGCTTGGCCATTTTCAATTTATAAATCGCTCCTGAATCAGAAAATCACTTAAACATGATTTTACAATATCACTGGATAATATTTGGATATATCCTGGTCATCGATTTACACCCGACAAAATGTCAGAGGACATCTTACAGTAAGTAAAGTAAAGAGTATATGTATTTTATTCATTCTTATTGCATACAATTCCTCGCTTTCATTTAAAACCCGTACTGGATCGTATTATCTCGATAACGTTCCTGACTTTGTTTCCTACATGAAGCTGACACGGAAACATTAAAGTCATTACATGACATTCTCTAGTATCTACAAATAATGTGATGAATCTGTGATGTATCATGTTAATAATTTATGTGGATCTACTTTGGACACTCTATACCATTAACGTAGTTATGGTGCGACCATTTTGACGCAATCTTCTAATATGGAAAATTAGTTGCAATTGGTTTCTATATTGCTCACCTCGAATCTCAAGCAGTCACTCGGGTCGTGTTGGAACCAGGGACACATGCTTGCATTACACAACTATTTTTAAGTACCACCACCCATTCCATCACCTCATTTAATCTATTTTGTTTCATAAGTTTTCATATTATTACAGAAGACGAATATTGCTCTGGAACCAGTCTACCGGACGCCACAGACTTCAACATATTCATTCTCTCCATGTGCGGGTCCTGTTCAGGCAATTGCGGCAAAGTCACTAACATGAACTCGGGCTCAAGCTATTTCCCGTGCTCATGTGATGCCCTTTGCACGATCTATGGGGATTGTTGCGAAGACATTGAAAGCGAATGTCCAACGGAACATTCCGAAGGACGCGATATGCTGAGGCATTATGGGATAGATTCAGCGCTTGATACCCAATGTAGGAGCATCGGTGGTTGGGAGACAATACCTCTCGTATCGACCTGCAACACTGATCCTGATGCCTGTGCCACACATTTAAACTATCCGTTCGATACCATACCCGTGACTGATTTAGAAACAAACGTTGATTTCATCAATGCCGGATGCGCCATTTGTAATGGCGTCACCCATGGCGATGTCTGGAGTACGACAGTTAAGTGTGAACACAGTGAACAAAGACGCTTTAACAGCCCTGATGACGCCAATGATAACGCCAATAATGACGCCAATCCTACGAGTGACAGAGTCGCGTCGCTTTTGCGTCGGCGCGATTGTAGTCTCGACATTGACGTTCCGTCCAAACGAGCGTTGCGAAAATGTAACAATTATATATTCGCTATTGATTACTGTCCGCATGATTGTGGAAATACGGAGCTTGTCGGCGCTTGTGAGAGTAATCTGTCTCCACAATATATCACCGACTTTAGGCACACATACGCCAATGTTTATTGCGCATTATGTAATTCTATTATTCCGACTATTGACCAATTAGAATGCAATATTTATGAAGAGTTCCAAAGAGGAGCCGGGGGACCATCGTTTTATGAATATTCCCTATCGGCTCTATTTGAATTCGATTCCTCTTCTAGAAATGGGATGCGGCTACCGGGAGATAAGGTCACGTGTCCTCAAGGCGAAGAATATATCAATGCTGATATAGGGTGCCGAAAAATCGAACAGCATACCAAACAGTTTTTAACTATAACTGTGGATATTATACATAATGACAATCTAACGTCTGACGATACCGCAATGATACAACTATTTCAAAATAACGTTTGTGAAAAACTCAATTCGTCAACGCTTCAACGGTTTGATAATTTGACAGGTGTTGCATGCCATTATGTGATGCAGGCAAGTGAAATGCGGGTATCTGTTGTGTTTGAAATTGAACTTACGTGGACTGGTTGTAGCGACCTAGCCAATGTATGTTTTTCAAACGACACGGTTTCTAGCATGAAAAGTGACATTGTGGATGAGACTCGGCTGTTTGACGAACTTGTATCCATCGGATTAATATCTAGCATAATCGTAAATGGAGAACAAGAACGTGTTTTAGACCGGCTCATATGTGAATTCATTAAATTTGGACCAAACGAATATAAAAAGACTGCCAATGGTACTATTGAAGTCATTTTGTCTAAACAGAAACTCGAAGAAAACGAATATATTCGGCACGGCAACTTTCTCTACGTTTGTAAAGAGATTTTGGATGAGGATGAAATAAAGGATGATAACGATGGAAATAGGGAACAGTTTATTCTTGCAATATTAACGATCATATTTATGTCGTTATCTGCTCTTTTCCTCCTTATTAGACTAACTTTGCAATATCTCATACCGATTTATCATACGTTTCCCATCAAATTGCAATTCGCATATTGTGTAGCGTTATTAATTGCAATTATCATGTTTCTCGTTGTACCTATAGCTCGGCCTATTGATACATTGTGCAAAATAGTTGGCATTCTGCTTCACTATTCATTTTTAGCATCTTTCATGTGGATGACCGTTATAGCAGGTGATATGTTTTTGATGTTTCGATCATTGGAAAGTATGCAGAAAGCTTCGGAACGCAAAGGTTTTAAGGCTATGCTTCCATACCATATATTGGCCTGGGGCATCCCCGCTGTTCTAGTCACTGTGAGCCTGATTGTGGATCATACTCCACCGAAGGAACATTCATTCAAGCCGCGATATGGAGAAGATAGATGTTGGATGACGTCGGAATCATTTGCGGTTTTACTCTTCTTTGGGACCCCCATTTTCATAGCCACTATTTTGAATACAATGTTTTTCATTCTCGTTGCACTGAAACTGCGACATTCATTCAAGCAACGTACAACCATGACGCAAGATGGTCAAAACAACTGGAGTGTTTATATAAAACTGTTTTTAATGATGGGAGTTGGTTGTGGATCCCTCGTCCTGACTCCATTTATCGATCACATTGTCCTGTGGATCATCATTATTATAACAACAGCTGGCCAAGGGATATATATCTCCCTAATTTCAATATTCAATCCCAAGGTAATGGATTATATGCGGGCGAAATGGAACAGTAAATTCAAAGATAAAATGTCGGAAAGACATACCAATGAAACTACGCTGTCCTCAAGTCACGTGAAATTGAAGACGAAATCCCATACAAGTTCTAGTTCATCGATTGACCAATTGAATCCTATTCCAGCGATGGCAGCCGACAGCAAGGCAAATGATTCAAAATCAGAGACAACAGATGATGCATTTATATAATAATTGACATGAATCAAATCTAGAAATGATGAAATATGAATATATTTGTTTAATGTTTCTTCAAATTCACTGCTATGATATATGATACTGACAAGCTGAATCTTAATATTCAACAATATTTTGAAATGAAAACCACGAATCACATTTAAATTTATTTGAATATATTGTTGAATGTTTAATTGTTTCTGTTTTAAACTTTGCATGTTTAAGAAGTTTTTCAAGAACAGCTTATTATTTATCTTTAATCTTGCCTGGTGAGAAAGGCTTATATATTAAAATATATTCTATTGTACTAAGTGGGTTTTATTCATGTAAACAAAAAAACAAAAAGAAAATTAAAATAATGATGAATAAGCAATATGCAGTTTTGAAATATGTTATATAAGAACACTTCTTTTAAAGTCAATACAAGATTTTAACGAAACACAATCAATGTACATAATGTACATGTATGTGTACAATCACTTCATCCCCTCATCTGCTCTAAGGTGGGGATACACGAACGGCCATTGCGGGAAAATGCGTTGAATGAAACCAGTTGTATTCATACTTCGATATTATTTAAGCGATCACGGCCCTCTCGTGACTAATTATTAATCAAATACTAACATTCAAATCTGCATAAAGACAACTTAAAACGAGAGTATACATTATCAAACACTACTTATAACAATGATTACCGACACTGTGTGCTAACAGATTATATTAATCGCAACATCACATCGTCACCTTTTAAGCAATTAAACATAAGCTTAAGTTAAAGAGAATTCGACCACTACATAATTGCCAATTACAAACAAAGGGATTAAGCTCAGATAATGACCTCTCCTTCAAAAATTAATACCTATAACATATGGAAAAGCCTTAATTCGAAAAATATAGTTTAATGAAAAATCTAAACGTATCTAAAATATGCATCTAGGGTGATTTTTAGAATATTATATACCTGACTTAATGATTTAATTTTATTTGGAAGATAAATGCTCAGTAAGAACGAATTCAAGAACGAATGTTAAAGAAGAGAATTTTAGCTATCAATATTATGACCAGACCGCAGACCGAAAATATACCAAGATAAAAAAAAGAAAGATGCGAGTGTCTGAAACAGGCTTGAATGATTGCATAAATGTATAAATTAAATCATCGGAGACACTATCATTGATCTATTTATGTATGCTTCCTGTTGTTGAATTTAGAGACATTTGTTACAAAATGCTTCTACAATCCGGTTGTTTACACGGAAACATAACATCTGTTTTATAAACCAGCATCAATACCAAATATGCACTGAAGCTTAACCGTGGCAACATCATGTAGACCCGATAGAAAAGTCCAGCAATTATCTTATTATCAACCATTATTCTTTCATGGCACCAAACCTTTTGTTTACATCCAACTATCCAATAACCGCGTTCAAACATTGAACGTAGAATCTATTTACAGGGAAACCTGCAGATAGAATACAAATGTTTTGTAGTCAGTTAACATAAACAATGCTATAAAGCATGTACAATGTGGAGGCCCCACCAAAATACAGGTTCAAGGTTGAATAAAGCACAAAACAGGAAAAATGGTATGAAAAGGCCAATATTTGAACAGGCGGTTTATTGAACTTAAAAGTGTATTGTATGTATAGTAGACTTACATGTATGCCTAACCAAAACTGATCTTTAAAAACGAAAATAACAAAAACGAAAACAGGAAAATGGCTACAGCTTCGCATGTTTTAAGGATATGGATTTATATTTTGTTATTTTATGTATATGAAGTTGGGTGTCAGGAGGATACTTACCGTGAGTATTTTTGAATTTTATAATTATATATATTTAACTTAGATTCTTGTACTGTAAACTATAACTTTATTCTCATTTTGTATCAGTATATTTTTGGGATCAGGCATGAGTATACTATCCAAAAGCTATTTTTTGAATGACTACATTATACTTGCATGTCTTAAACTTTATATAACTCTAACTTTATATAACTCGTAAGTCATTTCATAGGTATATATTACCGGGAAATTATCGCAACGAAATAATATATAAAAAATAGTCACTTGGTCCATTTATAGCAGCTTTATAACGAAATAAGCTAGCCATTAAACTATCCAAAACAGGTTACATGCAATAATACACAATTAAGTTTAAACTGGTTTGATTAAGGCCTATACTTTTAAGTACATTTCTGAACAGACTCATCTATTTCTTTTATTGAATATGCAAATAAATATTAACAATAACAATATTTCGCAAAATATATCGTGAGGCACTCATTTGAAAACGGTTACTTCCAAACATACATGTATCTATTCAAACTCTTCAATATTTTTTTTGCAGAGGAGCGATACTGCTCGCTCAATTACCTCCCCCAAATACCGGATGTGGACATAGAGGGTTTATCAAGCTGTGCCTCGTGTTCCGGTAACTGCGGAAGTGTCAAAAACATCGTCATTTTCGATGGATACATGCCGTGTTCCTGTGACCACTTATGCTCCATATATGGTGACTGTTGCAGTGATATACAGACGGAATGTCCACTGGAATATGCGCGCGGTTTGGAGATAATGGAGAATTTTGAGACGACTGAACCACTGGAGTCTAGATGCCACGCGGTACAGGTTTTAGAATCTGAAGTACCGATGGTGTCAACGTGTAGAGCTGATCCATTAGCATGTGAATCAGGGATTAATTATCCTTTTGATACCATCCCAGTAACGGATGTAGATACGGGACTGGAGTTTATAAACGCAGGATGTGCTCTATGTAATGGTGTCACAAATGGACAGGTATGGGAAACCACCATCAAATGCGAGTTGCCGTCTCGGCAAAACACAAATAGCAACAATTTAACATCAGAGGAAGTGATCGCATATCTACAAAATGGACAGTGTGATTTAATCATTGATCTGCCTCGTAACCGACCGCTCCGGACGTGTAGAACCGATCTCGATATCATCGATACGTGTCCATCCGATTGCGATAATAGACAATTAGTAGAGGCCTGTGAAAATGGGATATTTGATCGCTATATTACCGACGATTACCGTAACTATGCGAATGAATACTGCGCTGTGTGTAACGCGTTTTATGACGACTCTGTTTCACTACGTTGCGCGGTGCATTATTGGCCTTTCGATGGAAGAGGTGTGGATTATGATTACTCGATTGCTGTGTTATTTCGCTATGATTCATTTTCTCAAAATGGTATACGCGCACCTGGGGACGAGGTCATTTGTCCTGAGGGAACCGAATATATAAATGAGGACATTGGATGTCGCGAAATAGAGCGCAATATTCACCAGGTAGTTACGGTAACGGTGGAGCTGTTTCACAATGGAAATCTCACTTCAGAAGATTTTGAAACCGTTGACACGTTTCAAAACCTTGGTTGTGAGAGTGCAAATGACTCATTGCTCAATCGGTTTGAAAATATAACCGAGGTGTCTTGTAATAGTACATTGGATATATCTGAAGATGTGTTAAGCATTGAGTTTCAATTAGTTCTTACATGGGTCCATGATGATGATCTGCAGCTTCCATTAAACGACACAGTATCTGACATAACAGAACAGATACAAAATACAACCAAACTCTTTGATGATTTGATACGTATTGGTATAATCCTGAATATCACTATAAATGGTGAACAAGAACATCTTATCGGTCATACATGCAGTTACGTTACATTTGAACCAACTGAATATACCAGGTTGACCAATATCAGTGTCCAAATAATATCATCGAAACAAACACTAAAGCAAGACGAGTTTATAATCCACGACGGATTTCTCTATGTTTGTCAAGAACATCTGAACCAAGATGTAATCGAAGACAAATATAATACTGAAGAACTGATCATCGCTATCCTTACAATAATATTCATGGCATTATCAGCTATATGCCTGTTCATTCGTCTAATTCTACAGTATTTCATACCCATGTTCCATACCTTCCCTGTCAAACTCCAATTCTTCTACTGCATCACATTATTCGTCGCAATCTTAACCTTTTTAATTGGACCTCTAGTAAAAAGCGTATCAGGACTTTGTGCGGCAGTCGGTGTGATACTACATTATACTTTCCTGGCATCATTTATGTGGATGAGCGTTATTGCAGGGGATATGTTTCGAATGTTTCGCTCATTCGAATCGATGCAAGATGCAGCCGAGCGGAACAGTATAAAGGATATGATTCCGTACCATATTTTGGCCTGGGGTGTACCTGGGCTTCTAGTTGTGGCATCGCTAATCGTTGATCATGTACCACCTGAGAAACATTCACTCAAACCCGGGTATGGTGAAGATCGATGTTGGTTAACATCGGATACGTTCGCCATATTGGTTTACTTTGGTATACCGATTATTATTGCATTAATAGTGAACACTGTATTTTTCGTACTGGTAGCCCTAAAGTTGAGGAAATCTTTTCAAGAGAGATCAAGCATGACGAAAGATGGACAGAGCAACTGGAACGTGTATATCAAATTGTTCATTTTAATGGGCGTTGGTTGTGGGTTTCTTATATTGACGCCATTCATAGATCATATTGTATTATGGATACTTATAATTATTACAACAGCAGGTCAAGGGATTTACATATCTTTAGTATCGATACTAAATGGTCAGGTATTGAATTATATGAAAAAGAAGTTTCCAGTGGGCACTCCTAAATCGGGAGATAAAACTTCCGAGAGACCAACCCAAGAATCTACATTGTCTTCTAGTCACGTGAAGTATTTAGCGAAACCGGATACAGTTTCAATGTCTTCTAATGAGTCACCACAAGTTCATATTAAAGCACCATTGAATCCAAACAGACGAAAGTAGTAGTTTATAAAGAAAATGCAATGTTTATGAAAAGTCACTCAAATCAGCCAAACTGTTGTGTTATGAAGTTATATATTTATGAATGTGTTTATAGTAGTGTTATCTATTGTTTAGAAGTACATGATGAGCGTATAACGGCGTGTTACTGCCGTACATGTTGGAACGCGAGAGAAAGACGGGTGTCATCTTTGGAACTTTATTGGAACACCGTTTAACTATAAACATAACATAAAAACACATATTAAGTATTGATTCGCACAATCGTGGGATTCGACAGATACATAGACATGAAAAACCATAATATATGAATCACGATAATAGGTTGATTTTCCATTAACTTAACCATTACGTGTGAACAGGTTATAAACTACCATAAAATACATATTTATTCTGGATAGATTTTACTGACAGTTTGGAATATAAAAGACTACATCAGTTACCTCTTTACCGCCTAGTTAACATCCTTTAATACGACAGCGTTTCATAGTTATTAATACATTTATTAGCGACGCTCCCTCACGGCCAGACCCAGATCAACAAGTGCTATTTACAAGATAGTTTCTCTGGTTCACAAAATATAAGAAAACTGGTATCCGGCATTTACACTCCCCACCAAGATTTTAACAAAATCTTAATACATACTTAAACCATTAGTTTGCGTTTTGTTACGTTCGATCGTTTGCTTAGTTCAGTTATGCGCTCGTTCGTTTACGTGCTTCGTTCGTTTGTTCGCCTGCTTCGTTC
>LQRL01167300.1:18214-39134 GCA_001703475.1 Hydroides elegans | reverse complement strand
ATGTTTCAATAGATAACCTATCACTGATAATTAAATCGTATATTTACAAATTAAAAATGCATAATAACGTTTTCAGTGAAAAAGAATTCCAAAAAGAATTTGAGATGAGAATATTAGCTGATAAAATGTATAGAAATTCTCATGTTTTTGTTAATAAATGGAAAATGTTTAACCAATTGCGTGACGAGATAGTGAAAAATAATGTTTTTTAATTAGACTTTGATACTATCACTGTATTATGATGTATGTTAAAAGTATGTTATAATTGATATTGATATTGTTGAGTTTTCGAGTCTAAAAGACAACATATCTATGTAAATGTGAGAAAAACTATTGTTATGAACTATTTTGATATACCTATTGTAAACTGGATGTAAAAGAATGCACACCAGCCCATACTGTGCAAATAAAAACTCCCAAAAACAAAAAAAGTTTATTTTAACAAGTATTTTAACCAAGGTGTCATATCATATGAGATATTCTAGGTCAAAGGCTAAATAACTAGAACAATGAAATTAGGTGTAGAATAGAGCCACGTGTTATAACTAAGGAGTCTATCGGCATTGAAACCTCTCGGAATTGAATAGTTCTATTAGATTCTATATCAGGTACTCTTGATCTACAAAAAATACACTTCACCATGGAATGCAAATTGGCATAGGCAGTCAATGTTGTACATATCACGAGTGATATAAATAATTAATTTTAGAATGTAAATAACCTTTAAATTCACCCTTCTGATATCATCATCCAGTGTTTAATTCGATATTTCCCTTGTTTAAATGCTAAATAGTATAAGAATTTAACTTTCTCGAAAAGCTTCCAATGTGACCACTAAAAAGGCAAGTTACCGAAATGAGCTTTTTTTGGAAAATGTTTAAGTCCAACAAAGAACATATAGCAAAACACAGCTTGTTTGGAAAAAAAGGCAGATAAAAGCTTCCAATGTGGCCAGGCCCTTACATTAGTTTGACTTCTTATTCTATTTTTGGACAACATTTTCATAGTTGATGCATTAACTGCTAATATATCCAAAATATCATGTGAAAATGTTTCAACTCGAAGCACTTTATTATAATTCATATTACACAAATTACATCTATTATTAACTGTATTCCAATAATTATTTTTGTGTTCCCCTGGTATTAAACCGGTAAAATTATTGAAAGCTATATTAAATTCCCGTCCTTCAAGGGACCTATTTTTATATTTCATCCAGGCTCTTACTCGTTTAACGTGTGCCATAAAACTATAACGTTTATGTCAATTGGTTTCATCAGTATTCTGTGTCATAAAATTATAACGTTGATGTGAATTGATTTTATCGGCATACGCAGACACCATTCGTGTAAATGGATTACGCAATACGATTATTTTATGATAATCATGCAAACAAACTGGCTTATCCACACGAACTAAACGTAATCCGAATTGTATCAACACCTCAGCACGATGCATTCGTTTGTTAAAAGCCATGACCTTTGTAATATTTCCATTTGAAGCTGAGAATGCCATTAGAGTCTTTAATGTGCTACTAGCTACTTTTGGAATGAAACAGTAAGCCATTCGTTTGACATCATCAACTAACAGCCAACCTCCGGCATACTGACGTTGTTTTGAGCATTGCATAGACCGTATGTATCTTAGACCCTCCTCGGATGAATCCCAGTATTTGATATGTTTAAGTCAGCAATGAATTTCTCATGTGAGTCAGAGCTTGGTGTTTGCGACCCATATATAACAAAAGTATATATTATCAAGAATGGGCTAATTAAACTTATAAACGAAAACGATTTGATATTCATCTTCATACAATAAATTGTATATATTGATATTATGCTTCCCAATTAAATATCCTAAACCATAACACAAGTTTTACAAATATTGCATTATGTTGCAAAAATTGATTTTCTCTGTTCGTAGCCTTTTTTTGTCAAGTTAATGCAATGGATTTGGCGCACACACAGACAAGTGTCTATAATCGAACGAAATCGAAAAAAAAAAAATAAAACGACTCTAAAATTACCATTATTCATATCATTTTGAAGAACTATGACCTATGTGATACTGAATAAAATATTTTGCTAAAATATCTTTATCGTATAATATTATTACACGATCTACCATACGCAGTGTTACGATATATATGTATTGCCAGTGTGATATTATTTAAGGGTTATCATTTTGTTTAAATGTAGAGCAAAGAGAGCTATACATTCATACCCATTTCGAACTATATACTCTTACTCTAAATAGCAGCTGTTTGTTGAAAGAACATCAATATGAATTTGCCATTATAAATACAAACGATTTTAACGAAACAAGGTGCAGATTAGTTTCCAATAAATTACCCTTCTACATAGGGCGAAGTACTTTGTGATGATGAAAATAACAGGGCTTCGGTATATCGACAAACGCATATTTTTATATACCTTTTTGACGTAATCCTCTTAAATATTGCCATCTCATCTCATGTACCTAATGTTGTAGCAAATTCTGTTTGATGCCCTGGTATGTAAAACCATTACAGAAGTTTAGGTAACATATCAATAATCTCATTATTACTAGAAACATCGATAATATAGCCTATTTGAGCAAGTACATGTACCTTCAGTCGAACTTTTTGTAAAAACCTCGAGAGCGTAATTCAATACTACAACTCAACCATCCTCTCTGTCCCCATTTTTAATATGAGCAAAAAGGTAAACGCAAACCTATTCGGCCGTAGCACGATGATGAAGTGTATATTGCAAAGAGGTAACGATAAATCGCCGGACTCAACATCAACGGAGAAAACAACGTTCGTATGACATATACATGAGCAAGGTCTAACCACATCATGCTGATATCGCCCTTTCTCGCCTTGCCCTCACATAGTAGTTGGATGATTACGCTGTTGCGTTCCTGCCATCCGAAAAATCCCTCAAACTCTTTTTGGGGTTGCCGTATCTATGTAATCATTGCTAGTCATGCATCTGGTGAGGGACACTCAACGACTCAACGAGTTTTTTAATGATCTGAAATCTACTCATGTTTTAATAGAAGATGATCAGATATCTTTAAGATAGGCTTTATACGATGATTTGGATCAAAAGATTTATTCTGAAGTTGCAAGCAAGAAGCCCAAAAATGCTACTGCAAGCAAATATGCAATCTACTACCAGAATAAAGATTTCAAGCAATCAAATGTGTATTAAATTATTCTCTTACAGATTCGTCTACAGAGACTAAATTAAGATACATCTACACTGGTTGATATATTTACAATCATAATCCTAGATTAAAATAATCGTATGGAATAAAATCTTTGTCCTGAAAAAGTTGCAAGCAAGGGAGAGCCCGATAGTGATAAGGCATTCATTATCAATATTGTCGTTTTCATGGTTGTACGTCAGGGTATTATATTATATTATATTAATTATATTTATATAGCGCATATTCTAATAAAAACTCTATGCGCAACACAATTTAAATACACATATGCAGTATATTAAACATAACACAGATAATTTTATAGACTAGATATAATAAGAACGAAACTAAAATATAAAGAATAAAATAGATACTGAATCAACCATAATACTATACGAAAAGATATATTTTAAGATATTTTTCTAAAAGAATTCAAACAAGTGATTGTACGAAGTGATTGTAAGAAGTGAGTTCCATAATTGAGGTCCATACATAGAGAAACACTGATCGCCAGATTTCAATGATGATAGTTTTGTCTTCAGTGTTTTAGTTCTATTTCTAAGTGAGCGACCTGGAGTGTAGACTTCGAGCAACTCCGACAGATACCTTGGTGCTAGTCCATTTAAACATTTAAAACAGATCATGAGAACTTTGAATTTTACACGCATACAGATTGGTAGCCAATGCAAACTAAAAAGTTTAGGAGTAATATGATCACTACGTTTTGTCCTAGCTATGACCCGGGCAGCACAGTTTTGAACACTTTGCAGCTTTTTTAATAACTTGACATTCACGCCATATAGAACACTGTTTGAATAATATAACCTAGATGTATCCAGAGCTTGAACTAGAGTTCCTGTTGTATCCGTGTCCAAGTGCTTGCGTATTTTCGAGATTATTCTGAGATTAAACGATGCGGCTTTGCATTTAACACTAACAAATTTATCCATAGTCATAAATCTATCCAAAATTACACCTAGATTTGTTGCAATATCTGTGCACTTGATTTCTGAATGACCTATTTTAAATGTATACAACTTTTGTTCAATTTTACTAAAACGGTGCTTTGAATTAAAGATAAAAAACTCAGTTTTATCATCATTCAGTTTAAGAAAGTTTGCTAGCATACAATGGCGCACTTCCCTTAAACACGTTTCTATTCACTGCAACTCTGTTTGCGCATCTTTCGACTCGAACGAAAGATAGAGTAAGTGTGAATCGTCGGCATAGCTGTGGGTGTCGAGACCATGTGAATGGTATGCAGCGTGAAGAGGAGCGGTTCCAAAACCGACCCTTGGGGAACTCCTGTCTTGAGAGGCCGCGTGCTTGATTCTTGTCCATCAACCTTGATTGACTGAGTACGACCTCCAAGATAGGATCGAATCCACGACATTGCGATACCGGTTAATCCAATATATTGATGAATTCTATTGAGCAGCTTTGCATGATTAATCGTATCAAATGCTGCGCTCAAATCAAGGAGCACCAGAGCTGTGATTCTTCGTTAATTGAGCGCAGACATAATATCACTTTTAATCTTAGGCACTGCAGTTTCTGTCGAGTGAAAACGCCTATAAGCCGATTGCGAATGTTCTGCTAAATCGTTTTGAGAGACATGGTCGGTAATCCGATTTGCTACTACACGTTCCGTTAATTTTGAAATAAAACTTAGGTTTGAAACTGGTACAATCGGTACAATCTAAACACTCGAAATGACTAGCATGAGGTGAAGGTAAAGGTAAGTTTTGAGAATATATTCAAAATGTGTCTGGATCTCTAGCATACTTTCTGGCATTTTCCTTACTATACAATGGCGCGCACATTTAAAGACAACGTCTTTGCGACGTCTCGTCGCAGTCGGCTGCAGTAAGGACGTAAAATGTACATTCGCATTATTTATTGAAATCGTCAGAAATTTGATTTTCCTACTTATATCACATATCGCTAACAGATTATTTAAATAGCATAAATGCATAGTTTACATTATATATTTACACATACATATACCGTCAAAAACATTACATAAAACACGTAGAATGCACTCTACTTATCATCAATCAAATCAATGTTAAATTACTCAATAAATGCATTTCTTGAATTTTTTTTCTGTGAAAAAGGACTGTTACTATTTAGACGGCCAGGAGCATATATTTTCATTAACAAAATAGTGTTGAGTAAGGCCTAATCACTATTTGTCAAGCAATGGAACTGTAATTCAAAATGCAAGCTGGAGCAATGCTTAGCGTCGCTTGGAGCTGAAACCACAAACTGCAACGGGTCATATATGTTTGTTGTCGTCTACAGGAGTGTTTTGGTCGTTTCTGTTGTGCACTCTTAAGAGGTATCTTTCTATGCTTCTTCATTTTCTTGCTAGGTGTAGGTCTTGCTAGGTTTCTTCCTTATTCTAGACCTTTACGTTTTTATCGCGCATCTTTGATAAATTTGATACAGCCTCCGACACAATTCTTTCCATCGCCGTGATAGTGCTTTCAGCTTCTTTCGTAGTTCAGTTTTCTGATAGGCTTGCCTGTTCTCTGCGTTGCTTTTCACCGCCTTCCTTTGGCTTCCCTCTTTCATTCTTTATCTATCCTTGAAAACTGTATACATTACTTGCTCAGATGATATATTTCGGTATTTTACATTGTCTTTCCAGTGTGTTTTCCAGGATAATTACCAAGTGTTCTTTGAGCATATTCCATTTCTGTTTTTTTTTGCTCGATGGACAGTTAGATATGGCGCGTCCAATATCTTTTCACTGATTTTATGTCTATTATTACTCTTGATTTCGAGGATCTGTCACATTGTAGTTCAATCATGTGACCTGTATGGTTCCGGGAAATGAAATACAGCTGTTTTTATGTCAACTATTATCGGCCATCAATAGCTGTCGCGAAAATTCCAATGTCGTCTTTGATGCTTCTCTTAGTGAAACAAAAGAAATAAACTTTAGAAGGATTAATCGAAAACGGACACACTTTTAAGGTTCTGTTTACCTTTTGTCCCAAATAGCTAGTAAATATTTTAACTTTGCCGTTGATATGTAAGAAAATACTATCATATCATTTTGGAATCATGTAACTATATTTCCAATCACGGATCACGGTCTCAGTACAAACTGAATTAAATACTAAAAAACGCACCAGGTGCAAAATCGAAAATTGACGCACCCTGTTTTTATGATAAACGAACAAAGCTTTAAGAAGATTTTGTATATAAAAATAAAAATTGTTTTATCAAATATGCCGAATCAATCAATCATTCCATAACTTAAGACAGTTCAGTGGATGATGAGTATCATTTCATAACCCAACACTGCAAGTTATATACTTACGAGTTTCAAACAATTATGTTCCACGTTAAAATTAATATGTAGCTAATGCATTTGCGTTTTAAATTGGCTTATGAAATATATTGAATGTAATGATTTGCTTTAAAAGCAATTAATTAACTTAGTTAATTTAAGGTATGATATATGTAATATGATAAAGTGATTTTAATAGCGCCGCTAATGAAGAAATGTCCAATGATTTTGGGCAGTTATCATACCAAAAACACATAAATAACAAAACATTTCACTGATAAACATCGAACAGATACTTTCAAAGCGATGATCTTAACCAAAACATAAGTGTTTCATTTTTTCGATGATAACACCTGGCCATTATAGCAGGTGTAATGAGCCATATATTGAAACTGGGATTTATGTCTTTGAACTCAATAACATTATTCTAAAAGGCCATAGAAGTGTGTTTCATTGATATACAAAACAAGCGCAAAGAAGAACGATTTTTGACAATTTCAACATTAAAGATAAAAGGATATTGAAAAATTCGTCATTTTTATATTATTCCTTCTAGTGTCCATGTACGTTTTTGTGCTTTCGAAAACGAGTCTTATACTGGTGTATGGGCTTTTAACCGATTGTCATGTCATCACCTTTATCGACCCTGTGTATGTTCTTGTTCTTTACTTTGTATGAATTTACGACTGTCTCTCTTGTCAGTTTCACTCCACTTTTTCTGGTTGCTGAAAAGAATTTCTGCAAAATATGAAATATGTTTAACCAATTTTATGGTTTGAGCGTAAATTACCTGGGATGATATTGTAAGAAAAGTATATCTTACAGTTGAAAGTAAATTTATTTTGAGAAAAAAGTAAAATATATGTATTTTGCTGTAACCTTTGTAATAGTTTGAGCGCGGATAATTCGCGGATTACCGGGGAATATTGAAAGAAAGGTCACTCTCACATTTCAATGTACATAAAAAAGTAAAATATATGTAATTTGCTGTAATCTTTGTTATAAGTGTCAAAACATAACATTTCTGTTTAAAATACATGTTATCAGGTATTTCGTCCCAGACAAACTAGTCCATTGACATTTCCTTATCAAATTTGTTCCTAAATTGATAATAATGAGAAGGATTCATCCAAAAACATCAGCAACACAATGTACCCTTGCTATTTCTTAGGCTGCAAACCGCTCTGTTGTGTTTAAAATCATATCCGTATCCGAAATTTAAGAAATCATTCTTATATATATCATAAAGCAAATGTCTCTTCTTCTTTGATATATGCTGAAATTCAGGCAGTACTTCACTGGACAATGTAGCGCTTGTTTTCGATGATTTCTTTTCAAGAGCTGTTGTTTCATTCCTTTTTCTATTTCTACTCAGTATATCTAGTGTTGAAGCATTTAATGCTAAAATATCCAAAATACTGTTAATATCATTGGAGAATGTTTCAACGCGAAGCACTTGATCATAGTCGATGTTGCATAAGTTACATCTATTATCAACTGGATTCCAATGTGAATTTTTGTTTTCGTCTAATATGTAGTCGACGAAATGCTCAAATGTTATGTTTCGTTTCAATCCGTCTTTTAACTTATATGTGTTTTCAATCCATGTTCGTACTCTATTTGCTAGTTCCACGGCAAAAGTCCTGTTCATATCGCCATCGACATGAAATTTATCGTTATACACTGAAACGACACGAGTAAATGGATTGCGCAATACGATTACTTTATGATAATTACGCAAACCCACAGGACGATCTGCCCGAACATAACGCAGTCCAAACTGTTTCAAGACATCGGGAAAATGCATTTTCTTCTGTGCATTCATGACCATTTTCATATTGCCATGGGAAGAAGAATAAGCCATGAGAGTCTTTAATGTACTACTGGCTGCTTTTGCTATGAAACAGTAAGCCACTCGTTTCACATCATTTACAAGCAACCACCCATCCGCAGGCTGGTTATTGTTATTTGTGCATTGCATACTCCGTATGTAGTTGAGACGCTCCTCAGATGAACAAATAGAAGATGTTGTTTGATTGTTTGGTCCAAAAAGATATTGTTTATTTGAATCAGAACCTGTTACATTTAAGCTATGCATAAAACATGTATAAATGATAATAAATGAAATTACAAAACTTATAACCAGATATGGCTTTTTAGTCATTTTTATATGCTGCTAGTTGGTTTTTCAAGAGCGAAAAATATATACAATAATCTAAGATATGGATTATATAGTACTAACAACTTTGAGATCGAAATTATCCTCCGCTTATTAAATCCCAGTTCACTATTTAATTTGCATATATTTAAATCAAACTTTGATTGTTCCAACTATGGTCCAAATATTGTCTCCCATTTATGCTCATACCATCTTCTACCATTCACAGTACACAATCTATCCTGATAAGATTTAACCGTCCATCAATACCGGCTTCCATGTAAGATATTATATAATTTAAGGCTTCCGTTATAAACGTCATGGCTTTCATAACTACTTCAATGTCTTATCCATGAGCCACAATCTGTGCACATATTAAAAATTTAAAAAAAAAGAATTTTAAAAAATGATAAGAATTAACGCAAGTAATCCGTTTTTGTGAGTAATGTAGTTTTAAGAATAAAAACAACATGTCATATTTCATTTTTTTGACAAGTGTTTATTTTTGCATGTTAAAACGACTTTCTCAAAAAAATGATAAGATATATACTATGATATATTTGTTGAGGCCAAATTTATAATGTCACTTAAACTCCTTGTTTTTTTTATTTCTTACGCTAATTAAATTCCCTATGCATTTTTTATCATCAAATATTAATAATTTATATAATCGTTTCAGAGTTGTACCTTCACCATTGCAGTGAAGAACATAACGCAATATGTCCTAAGTCTTTATTGAGGGGAAGGCATAGCTCTTCATTGTGTCATTGCTGACGCTATTATGTCACTAAGACATACAAAACTTAGCATGGTCAATTATTGATATTCCTATTAATGCAATAAAGCTAAATAAATTTGTCTTACCACCCTTTGAACAGTATCTGCCAATAAAAAATATCAATAAGCCCTTACCGATACAGTAACAAAAGAACTATTGTCTCGAACTAGAGTCTCGATCAAAGAGCATTCATATTGTTCTACTTCACAGCGGAAATCAATCGGCACATACGCGTATACGGTATCCAACTTAAAGGCCGTATTAACGTAATTTATAAACGATGCGTGTCTCCTAGGGAAACACTTGTAAAAATAATGTAATATGCTTACTCAAAGTAAAAACGCAAGGTTATTAAGTACTTTAATTATTATTATTTTTTTGTTATGATTATGAATTAGCATAGGGTGCTTGCCAGAACAAACTGTATTGTTCATGTTTTTTTTTCGATCAACTCGAACACTTTAAAACCTTCATGGAGTGCGAGCGAGAGGAAAATCGCAAAAAAAGGCATCAGAAAAAAATGAAGTAAAAATATACGAAAATCGCAACGCTACAGTTTCCCGATTGTAAGAGTTGGTAAAATATCAATGAGCTAGAAAAATAACCTTTTGAATTTAACACTCGCTGAAACGCCAGTCTTTGAGTTGATCCTATAAGACAAATTTCAATATCTACGACCAGCTTACAAGCTTATTGCATGACAACCCAAGTCCGATCAACCAAGTTTTTTTACGAAAAAAAAGATCGATTTCAAAATGCAAGCGGTGTAACAAATTTCGCTCAAATGTGACGTGACATCATAAATACCATAATGACTACATAATGCAATAAAAAGAGCTAAATCGTAAACGCGGCCTTGGAATACGGAGTTTCCACTCACGAAGGGCACCCCACGACACATTTCTTTTCTTAAAAAGTGGTAAAATCACCTCAAAACGTACATCATTACAGTTATGAACGACATCAAAATAATGGTTTTTGACCATCATAACTTTGCAAAAAGGTGCTCACTTTTTCCAAGCCGACTGGGCTGTTCCTCCTTTTATAGCCAGCTTGGAACTGAAAAGGAACACCTTTGCGAAAATTTTAATGTTGAATATAACCAAACTCCCTATCATATCTTGCAAATAACCGTGGCCTAATGGTGTAGGTGTTAGCTTGCGGTGCCAGAGGTCTGGCCGTCGAGCCTCGCCTCGGCTTGATTTTTTTTTGCTTTACAATTTTTGTATGAAATATTAAATAAATAATGATTTATTTATAATATACATCAATAGTGAATAGAATAGACTGATTATCAAGTTTGAAATAATTAGCAGATGTTGACTTGTTTTCAGTAAACATGAAGTATTATTGACCTGAGTTGGACATGATGACCTTTAGGTCATCATGTTCAAATCGGGTCAATTATATCTTCATGTTTATTGAAAACAAGTCAACATATGCTTTATTATATACCTTTATCATTGAAAGATTTAAATGTATAATTTTATTTCGCAACCAATTTATAAAAAGGGCGATAAGCACAAACCAAGTAACTACAGGCCGGTTTCTCTCACTTCTATTTGTTCAAAAATCATGGAGCATATTGTAGTTTCCAACATACGACAGCACCTAGACAGAAACGACATCCTTGCGGACGAACAACATGGCTTCAGAAGTAAAAGATCCTGCGAAAGCCAACTGCTCACGTTTACACAAAATTTGTTTAAGAGTATAATATCCGGAGGAGGCCAGGTGGATAGCATAGTCCTCGATTTTAGTAAGGCATTCGATAAAGTGCAACATTATAGATTAATGACAAAGCTTGAGTATTATGGCATTAGGGGTGATATCCTTCAATGGATTGAGGCTTTCCTGCGTAACAGACAGCAGCGGGTCGTGCTTGAAGGATGTATGTCTTCCACATCCCAAGTTCTCTCCGGTGTTCCTCAAGGAACAGTATTGGGACCAACTCTTTTTCTTTTATTCATAAATGACTTACCATCCTATGTTGATTCTCCAGTGCGTCTATTTGCAGACGACTGCGTCATATACAGAGAAATTAAGTCAAATTATGACTCTGTGAAGCTTCAAGAAGACCTAAATAATTTACATCGCTGGGAACAAATGTGGTTAATGAACCTTAACGCTGATAAATGTTTTGTCTTAAACATGTCTCGCAAAAGAAAACCTCTTAAAAACTCATACCATCTCAAAGACAGCCTATTGCAAACCGTCAAAACCGTCACATACTTAGGTATAGAAATTTCAAATGATCTCAACTGGACACCACACATTAATAAAATAACCAAAAAGGCAAATAGGGCACTTGGTTTCCTCCGTCGCAATATAGTGATAAGTAATAAAAAGGTAAAATCCCGAACCTATACCGCATTATATAGTAAGGCCCCATGTCGAATAAGATTGCTCAGTGTGGGACCCTCACAACAAACGAGCTATCAATCAAATTGAGGCTGTGCAAAGGCGAGCAGCTGGCTATGTAAAGAACAGATACCATAATACAATCTCACCAAGCGAAATGTTAAAGGAACTTCAGTGGGAGTCACTTGAACAAAGACGCGCTAAATTGCGCCTAATCAACATGTTCAAAATAACACGGGGTCTTTACAGGTCACCTCAGTCAGTCTCCCTACCTTGCACGCTCTAGTTCAACAATTTTATCTCATTCACTTAATTTCCAAAGACCTTATTGTTCCACTAATTACCTCAAATACTCATACTTCCCTAGGACCATAGCCCAGTGGAACGCTCTCTCATTTTCACAAAAAAGTACAACAGCCCTGGACCTATTCAAACAATCCCTAATCGGGATTGTGCCAAGTCTCCCAGCCTATTAAACATTTAATACAAGCTTGTTTTTAGTTCGCACTTGCACGTTTTTATCAGTGTGTTGTTTTGTTAAAATTTGTCTGCACAAAAATGCCACACACGCCGGGAATGTAATCATCAAATTTGATGCAGTTCCTGTATAATAAAGAAGAAGAACCTGGGCACCCCTTGCATCTCTAAAATTCGAGGATATTAGCCAACGACATGTGTTGCAAATCGGGCTCAATGATCACATTTCTATCATGATATTAGTAAAATTATGAGTAAATCATACAGAATAAAGAATAATGTTGTTATTGTTAAAATTATAGATGTTTTTGCCCACAAATAACAGATTTATTGACGATCAAAAATTGTAAACAAGCGTTGTTTTTTGCAAATGACGCAAAAATCAGGCTAGTCCAACGCTCTGACCGACTGAGCTAACGAATCAGCTAACGTAGGAACCTACTTTCGAACCGTGAAATTAATGTATTTAAATCGATTATCGATTGAAGATATGTAATAAAAGGAACACACCACTCGATTATATATTGAAGGGAATTATAACACTCTGTCAGCCAAATCTAAACTCACCCTTCGGGTTCGTTCAGATTTGGCGGACAGAGTGTTATGATTCCCTTCAATATATAATCTCGTGACGTATTCCCATTATACATCACAGCCGTGACGTGACAATGCCTTTTGAGCTTTGAGTTTATCATACATGTATGTCTATGGCGAAAACTGTGATTTGATGAGGGAAAAATTCATATACGTTTCGAATGCTGGATGACCTGGTATTTTGGTTGTTGCTAAGTAAGGCCCTGCTCACATACAATGAGCGATTTGAAAATTGAAAATTGAACTTTTTCTCTGAACAGAAACTGCATATTTTGTATTTTATTAAAATATAAAGTATCATATATGATTTTTCACAAAATCGTTGTTCTTATATACATCTAAAGAAAACGTATGATTACCTACTATTTCTGATCGAATTCTTGTGAACAATAATTCTTCTAAACAGTCATATGTTAAAGGACTATAAGTGGCAGGCAGTTTATTAACAAATAGATTTGGTGACTCAACAACCTGCTTCACGTCTCCAATAGCAATATTACATATTTCACGGACGAACTTGCCGTAACACCAATGCAATGAGAAGTCGCAACGTTTATGTTTGGGCGATTTGATGTGTTTGTCGAAATAGCGCATAGGGTCGCAGTGTCTGCTTTTGCGATTGGCAGAAGCGTGAATCCATAACTTGTATCGCAGCAAGCTCCCTACTGATTTATTTCCTACAATAATTGTTTGGAATATTTTATTTGTATTTTTTGTATTTAAGAAATGATTTAATGAAGTCTTCATTGTCTGTATGTATGATAATATATACTATTATATCTAATAATATGTATTATATAATAATATATATGAAAATAATATATACTATCTTTTATATTACTAAACGTGCATCATAAAGCATGGGTAACAAATATCCTGTCGTTCGTTTGATGTCCTACTACTAAAATTCGTTATTCCAAAAGCCGTATATTCTCCCTCACCTGTATATGAACCCGGAATTCCATATTCCGGATTTCCATTTAAGGTTGCATAGAATGTTTCATCTGGAATACGCGTATGTTTAAGATACTCTTTAAGAGACTTCGCAAAAGTATCGTTTGCGATGTATTCAATGAATTCTCTTTTGGCAGCAATATGTAGCGATCCTGAAATATAACAAATGTTTGATCTGTTTGAGATAAAATTGTCTAGCATATAATACCAAACATGTGGGCATAACAATGCACTCATCCAGGTTATTACATTACGATAAATAGAGAATGCATGAAAACTGTAAAATTATTTGCCTATTGCAACCATTAAAAAATATAAGCTGCAATATTAAAAAGTATATCAATTGCTGGGGGATATTGCTAATCAAAGTTTACCATGCTGCAATGTTTTTTTTTTATCCCAATACCTTTTCTCCACTTTATATCCTGGTTGAACGGCTTTTTAATCGTCTTTTCAGATGATTTATTTTCTTCTTTATAGTCAAACTTGAGACGAGCTTGCTTCATCTGTTTAGATATCCTTAATTATAAAAAAAGTAAAAGTATGATATAGATAGACTTCTATGTTGTGGCCTGACCATGCACCAGCGGTATTTCATGTGAATCAAATAGCTGCAGAAAAAAAGTTCAGGAAATGTTTATGGAATAATGGAATGATGTTTACGAAATGTTTTGCAACTTCGCATTGGGTCAGTAGTCTGTAACTGTATTAAAGTCATGTCGGACCATAGACGGTCAGTTTTCTGCAGGATACTTTGAGCTTCGATTTGCTCTAAAAAAATTGTTTCCTGATGTTTTACGGTAATTTCCGAGTTTTGAATCAGTTTTATATCATAAGTCAAACCAACAATAATATTTCAGAGGCAAGATAAAATGCATTACTTACTTAAAATTCATGATGTCATTTGCTCCATCATAAGCCTTTAAAATCCGGATCAATTCATGATTTGTTTTAAGTGGAAACTCCTGGGCTATACAGTAAAGAAAACAAACTTAAATATTGGATAGAATTTCAAACTTTGACTGAAGTCACTTGAGGGTTTTATCTACATATGATAATATGTAGATAAAACCCTCATGTGATTTTAGTTAAAGCTTGAAATATTAGTTATTAGTTAAAAGTATTAGTTACATAAAATTATAATTATTTTTTAATCAATCAGAGGCGAGATTATATTTATATGCAATAAATCAAAAGTAAAAAAATCTATATACCTGTTTATACATATGTATTTTTACTCACACATCATCTTGATAGAACCATAAGTACTTACTGGAATAACATTTTGACTCCAACCTATAGTTACCAAAAATAAATAAACTGTTATTGGTGTTATAAACACTATATTTATTGAGCCCAAACGCATTTTCATTAACAAAAACCTCTTACCCGCTAGGTTGATATAATATCGCCATTGATGTGTTCTCCTCTCAAGCAAATGCCTCTGACACACCAGTTCGCCTTCCACCACAGACCACCAGCCCCAGTTAACCACAACGCGATCGCCAGGCACAATGACATTCGGAAAGCATCCTTCGAGTTTCTACAATATAAGCAAAAGACCAAAAAGTATCCCTTGAGTTTCTACAATTGAAAAAGAAATCTATAAAACAATATAAACAAATGTGAACTAAAATATTAATATAACATTGGAAAGCATATGTAAAGCGTTTTACGATTGAACTATGTGTATGATATCAAATAAGGGATACCTAGGGTACAAGGTTATACATATACTTGTAGCGGCGACCAATTTATGATAAACAATAATACAAAGGCTGTGCGGATGTTTAAAGATATTGGTATTTACTCATTATATCAATTAACCAAGTGATATTTTGCTGCTTGACAAAAATGACCAGTACATGTTATAAGGGTTGATTTCCATTTTTCCATCAGGATTGATTTCCCTAGAATTCTATTTTGCAATACTTTCGTTTAAATATAGTTCCGTTTATTTGTATAACAAACTATGGTAAAACTAACTGTTGCCCTATCTTACCTTCAGAATTCCGAACACCTCACTATACTTCTTATCCAGATGTATACAATAGAGATTTTGTGGCCGGTAGATGGCCCTCAACAAGCGTTCCACTTGAAAAGCATCCTTGTACGCCATGATGACATAAGCGATCGGAAAATCCTGTTCCTCCTGACTAACCGGCCTTTCAATATACTTCCGTTGAGCGCGAAATTCGGCACAATCTGTCAGTAAATGTTCCAATTTGGTATCCTCGTCTGCTGTGTTGATTTTATAATGTTGTTTGCTTGCGGCGTCTTTATATATATCTGGGTTCATATGTAGCAAGCTTGGACAGTTTATTCGATTAGAATGAGGATTCGGGATGTCTCCCAATGTTGCTAAATGCGCACCCCGACTAGGATTATAAATATGGTTGGTTGTCATATACAGAGGTATATTGTCCGTTACCGAATAATTCCCATCGCCAGTCAAATTTGTGCTCACATGTGTGTCCTTTGTCGATGTAACTTGGATATACCTGCGTGATGTAGTATAACACAGATGATTATGTTTAAATATCCGATGTATAAGAAGACATTGACAAAAATTAAGCTGTTTAAAGATTTTCAAATCTTATATTTTTAGAATTGTAAAATATATTATTAAACTACAAATGGTTCTTGGATCTCACCTTACAGTAGAAGACCATTGGAATAAAATAAAGATGGATCCTGTCGAAAGCAAGACATACAAACTGTGTTTCTTTTTGCTGGATATCATCTTCTTGTTTGGTCTGGAAAATTACAATATGACATATTTTTGTAAAACTTGAGTGCTTCGTAATTGCATGGACGTGATATGTAAGGTTGATTGATATGAACAGAAACATGTCTTTGCGATCAAATATTGCACTGCTATGGTGTTATCTAAACTAGAAATTCGGTTACTCTTTAAAGAATGCATCAATTAAGAAAATTATGTTATTTCTAATTACGTTAATGTAATATATACTTAAATATGTTTTTAATAGTTTTAACAATAATCAAGAACATTTTTTTATCATAATCTTATTTTGAAAGAATCCTTTATGATTCAATTGACTTCAGATTATATAACTTCAAATAAACACAACATTGCAAACAAAACAAAAACAATGCTTTGAACAAGCTTGAACAACAAACACGCTCACATTATTTTTTATTTATTTTTAATTCTTTTGCAAGATAATTGCACAATAAACCGAATGGCAATGGAATTTGCAATGTCATGGTCAGGCCTGATAGTACATTTCTGCCATGGCTGCTACATTCAAAGAAATAAGTGCAAATCTAACAGACTATTGCTGGATTTACTATATTTTCAGTGCATTTTGCAGTGATTTGCAGAAATGTCTGTATTGGATATAGTACGAGGTCGCACCATCAATTGAAATATTGGACAGTTCCGAGAATTGAGTTCACTGACTTTTAATATGAGTTTGTTATGTGAGTTCGTTTAGTTGATAAACTTACCATTAATTACAATGATTAATCATATGTACCAAGGTGCAGTAAACGAACACAGGAGTAGAGGCGAAATATATTTAGCTAATATATACAATGTAACATAGGTTAAGTTATATTCAAATGAAGAGCACCTCTCGAACAGTTCTTTAGGACTGGTATTCCTGTTTCGTCCCGGCGTCCGTAGAACGTTATCCGTATGTCCGAATCGGACGCGACGTCGATCCAAAGTCTGTCTACGTCCGCGACGAATAAGGACGTCCGGAAAACTTTTATACGGGCCCAAATTAGGGCTCAACGTCCGTGGACGTCTTGCCGAGTGGGACTGGTTTATAAAAAAAAAAATGAACGCCTTTTTGTTATTCTTAAATGACCAGAAGGTATTATCTTGTTTTCTTGGTAAATTAGTTCAAGCAGATTTTACAGCCTTTTGAAAAATTGTGTCGTGGGATGCAATTCTATTTGAGAAATTTACTTGAAAAAAAAAGTTTCTCTCTTTGGATGTTTGTTTGGTTGCTCAGAAACTGTTAACGGTTGTTAGTGTTGCAATTTTATAAATATTTGGAAATAAACTAAGGAATGTTGGATCTACTGTTTAGCTATTTTAAAACAATCATTACAACATACGTTTTTTTCATTTTATCAGCAAATTGCACGTAACTCCTACTACGATATAAACTAAATTTAATGTGATTCTTGATTGAAAAATAATGAATTCTATGTGCTAGCAAATGAGTAGCAAAGTAAAATTGTTTCTGTATTGCTTTTAACCACAACCCTCCAGGCCATTTTATTTTGACCCTTGAAAAAAAAAAAAAACTCAACAAATCTAAATAATACAGCTAAATATGAAAGTACAGGCGATTTTCTCATTCTAGCAAGATAGCTAGAAATTAAACCATTTTAACCAAGTTATTGGTTTTAAACAAAAAAATCACACTTACCTAATTTACATAAAATTCTTAATTAACAATTTGAGCAAAACTAATGAGTGTTATTATAAATATCCATATTTTCGTATGCTAATCTTCATTTCGTCACAAAAGTCACAGCACTTTTGTGATAATATTAATTGTCACTTTAAAAGATAAATAAAATGAAATGATAGAAAATTGGAAATACTGTAAATAAATTCAGCATATCCAAAGCAAATTGTCGTGTTAATATGAATCAAATAAAATATTAACCCTGTCCGGTGTATGTCGCGAAAAAGGGGGAAAAACATGACAAAAGCAAAATCAGACAAAGCCACTGAGGTCGTGTTTTTCTCAATCATGAGCTTTTTCTTGTTTGTGACCGGCGGGATCCGAGACTATTGTTAAGAAGAAAAGTCTATGGTTTAATAGAATATCAGAATAGGATCGAGCATGTATGTTTTTGTCATTGTAACATTGGTCACTAATTGGCGCACTGTAAATATGGTCAACACTATACAACTCAATATTTATATTCAAAATCAATGCTATCTCGAAGATCCAGTTGTTCAATATTAACAATAGTAGCTGGAATTCGTGTTGGACCTTACATATATTCTAAATTACTTCGATTAAAAACTAAGATCTCGAGTCATTGTCTTAAAATGAGGCGTCAAAACCCCTTTATAAGTTTGAAGTAACTTTGTTGCCACAATTTGACGTCGTTGTGACATTATTTATGGTCGTATAGTAAGTTTATATTGGTTAACGTGAGGGGGGATTTTTGCCTTCGCTGGCACAGGCTTTCTCCAAGCCTGCAGAAATATGGGGCGCGGCTTTCCGCCGGGAAGTTGGAGTTTTTGACCGTATACCCACATTGACATATAATAAACAAAACACTGGAAAATATTGATTTTATTAAAACAATTTTAACCACTTTCAGATGCCATATTCATATAGCTTGCATTTTTTTCAGCATACATATTTTATTAATATTCATCAAATGAATAAATTGTAGTTGCTATAAATATGCACTGTATATTATTGTTTCAAATGATATTTCCTTTATTCTAGTAGCATTCAACTCCATTTCACACCGAAATAAGCCATGTTCATCATGTCTTTCAATAGAGACCATCGGGTACTTCTGCTTAATCTATATAAAGATAAATTAAAACATATACTCTAAGTGAACTTGGTGGTATTCTTTTATCATTTTAGGGAAGTCAGCCAGCACAGTCAGTGGACAGGCAGACTAGCCAAGCATGCGTTGAATCGGTGGCACTGAGTTCGACACTGGCTCAGAACAGGACCAATATGCATGAAAAATAATCATACTAAGTATGCCCAGATTTTCTGCAAGTCTTGCAATTCTGCAAATTTCTTGCACGTTTTGCAAAACGAAGCCTGAACACGAACGTTCTTTAAATTTTAAAATTCATTATTTCACATTTTTATTCAGTTCATTTAACATTCAGGCGTTTCGACATGTGAGGTACCGATCTCTAGGAATGGCCAATACCTATCTGTCACTGATCTTCAGATCTTACAATACTATTTGTTTTAAAAATTGAAATAACAGGAATAACTGAAGAGCGTCATCTCAACGTCATGTCCGAATACGACGTATTATGCATGGACGATCATTGCCCAGTGGTTTAACTCATTAGAGGGTTAAGTACACATACCTGCTTAGTGGAAAAATCTTAGTTTTGAGAAAACGGCTTTGAAAGTTTCTGATTTAGGGATGAAATATTAAACATTTTTATTGTTTGCGCAATGAGATTGCATATGGAATTCTATATGGCTGTGATATCCATAAGGATGATGATTCGTATATCAGATATAAAGAATGTGCTGAAAAACGTTCATATTTTTCAAACTAAACATGTAACATAAGCACTTAGATTAATCATGAGAACACCATGAATTTATTCATTTTTATTACATACTGAAAATGAGGAATATATGAAATACAAAACAAAATTCAAAACAAAAAGAGTTTATTGATTGTTTCCGCCCTTGTTACCATAGACTCTACTAATGAAAAAGTAGCTTTGGTATACCGATACAACTAGAATTAAAATTATTCTAATTGTAAAATGTACGCCAATTTATATAAGATTTCAGTCATTATAATACAGCACACATCTTTGTTATTTGTCGTGTACCTCGCAAAAACTAATTCATCATTTTAAGTTAAGAACATAGACTCACATAATATTATAACGTATTTTTTGTCGATTTCGCCTAAAATTTCTATCCAATTCAAAATGTCATTTTCACATATTCTTGAATCAAACATACCAAGCTTTTTTTTTTTATCGACTTAATCTAATCTGCAAATGAAAATGTAATTTTCACTTATATCCATATTACATACACATTAAAGCTATTTTACTTATCGAGTATATCTAACAATGTCATTCATTCAACCTCACTTTTGAGCTATTGCACAGTTACAACTCGAGTCAATCTGGATCCAATCCCAGTCGAAATTCTCCTCATATGGCTTGCGCACTAGGGCCATTGCGTAGCTCTTCTTTTGTAGACAAGATGACGTATAACTGAAAAGTGAGTAAAAAGAGTATTAAATTATTTGCGAAATGGGGTTTTCTATCAAATATTTGCAGCAAACACATAGGAACACATAAAGCTATTCGGTTTTACAGCGGCGCGGCGAGGCTACGATTACATTCGGCATGGAGGTTTCCCGGTTTTGGCGT
>LQRL01167299.1:36394-46649 GCA_001703475.1 Hydroides elegans | reverse complement strand
TCTGTATGATTAAATATAATAGTATTATATTTAATCATACAGAATATATAGTATTTTCAAGAAAACATGTACTATCATATCAAAGTTACCCGTTTTTTTGAAAACATGAATTATCATATCAAGAATTATCATTTTCAAGAAAGCATGAATTATAACCATATTTACCCGTTTTCTCTGGATCCCCATTCGGCTGGTACTCTCGCCTTAAGAACCAAGCCGTAACCGGGCTGGCATCCAATAACGACACTGGGCATACACCAGTTTCTTTCATTTCCTTTCGCAGCTTTCCACATGTATCCTTTATGTACTTGTTCTCAATCGTCCGCTTGTATTCGTTGTTGAACCTGCAATATGATACTTATTTGGAATGACTAAATTAGATTAAATATGTTATCACCGAATAAAAAAACTAGGTAAGTTTTAAAAAATGACTTGCTTTTAGCGCACATATTTCTTCATCACTGGCATTTACAAAAAAAGTCGTTAGAATCTTTCCTAAACTTATCGCGGGGGCGTTTATATTTTTTTTCGAAATAAGGGCCTGATTACATAAATAAGATCTTCTAAATCGCAAATTGTGATTTTCACTGTTCTCTTTATGAAACCCTCCAAGGAATCTTTCTCACACTCATTGCGAAAATAGTGAAACATCGCAAGCCAAGAGATTTCATGTAATCGGGGCCATATTTGAACATCAAAACTGACCATGAAATTATTTTGAAATTTAAAATCAATAAATGCCATTGTTAGATATCAAATAGGATATCAGATTATGTTTAAAATTAAATAGAACAATAATTGAAAGTCTCCGTGCAACAATGTGTTAAGTCTGAAACTGACGTTTTGAGAAAAGGACATGGAACGTTTTTTTAATTTGGTCACTTATATAAGAATGGGCAAGTGACCAAATGCTGAAACTAGATGGAAGGTGCGCAAATAGAGCACAACAATCTACAATCTGTTTCTCTTATACATATACATGAGTCTATATATATAGACTCTTTTAAATAGGCTATCTTTTATTTCAAAGCAGGAAAATTCTTTATAGAGTCAAATTATGTTATGTTCAAAATTTCAACTAATCTGGAAAAGGTTTGTATACATATAATAGGGTACATTGCTACTATGTTAGTTCAAACCCTTATCCAAGTGCGCAATAGTTTGAATTTAAATCAAATACAATGTATATCGTACCAAGATATAACTATAAATATTCATAAGTTAGTTATATGCTTTGAGGTACTGCATGATTTGAGTATTGATTATGTGTCACAGTGCTTTTATAGCGAGCGCTGCTCTTGCACAAATGTCTGTCCAGTTATTGATCGTATGACGTCAGTGACGTAACTACAGTGTTTTTCATTGAGGCGATGAAAAAGGCCTTTCCTAGTAAGAGTTGACTCTGGTTTTTGATCAATAATACTTATATAATATAGTAAATCGTATTCTAAACTACCTATGCTCCATGTCTGACATGTATTTTATATTATCATAAGTATTTCAGGGTGTTTTTCGACCTTTAATACATCGGAAAAGGGTTCACGGGAAGGGTGGTAGAGTTTCCCTAAAACATCGAGTGATCGCAATACCTGCATATTTTCGTAAACGAAAAGATTGCAGATAATAATTATGATCGCTTTGATTAAGTGGTATGATTTAAGTATATAACATGGATCTATAGTCATGTGACACTTTGCCATGCATTTTTTTGCGAAAAATGTTATGTCGACTTCACACATTGTTGCACGGAGCCCTGAAATTACAATCCAAATTATATGTCATGGATGATCACGGTTGAATGTCAAAATATTTTTTTTAACAAAAAATTTGATTTTCGTTTTATTTTAACCAAAAATTCGATTTTAAGCATGAATATTGAATACCAAAAAAAAAAATATTCAAAAATACAAAAACAACAATATGTTGTGATCGAATATAAATATAATTTAAGTTAATCAAAGTACCATTCTCGTTCGTTATCTTGAATGGTTATGTTGTTGTGTGGTATGATCCCATCTTGCAGCTTGAAGCCTTTTCCCTTCAGATTAAGGCAGCATTCATAGTTCGCAGACGCCACGAAATTGAACACCTCTGAATACTGGCCCAGTGTGAAATTCTGCCAAACTCTGCCAAAATAATAAAATTTTATTGCAAATAAGGAAATAAATATGTGAAGAGAACACTGTAAACTGATACTACTGTATTGATATCATATTCTACTTTGGCAATTCATAGTTTGCAGACGCTACAAATTTGAACACCTCTGAATACTGGCCTAGTTCGGAATTCTGCCAAACTCTTCCTTAATCAATTTTAATCTTTTTTTTTTTAAAGGTCTAAAAAATCTTAGAATAAAAATAGGCAAATCGATATAACTATATTCGCTTTATTTTAAAATTTGGCAAATTGGCAATGTTGAATTCTTAATATGTCATCTTGCATCGATTTGATTTGTATTTTCTGTAAGCACTCTAAAAAAAATTCTTTTACTGCTACTAATCAATTTCAATTTCATAAATGTAGTTATTTATAGTCTAGTTGTAAACTTGAGAACATCAATGTCTAGACTTTTGGTAAAATGGATTAGGTCAGCTTCAAATATGTGTTACTATTTTTTCCTCAAATACGTTAATTGTTCTGCTGTAATTGAATGAAGTGCATCTCACGAGGTGTTCCTCAAAAAAAGTGTTCCTTTTCCAATTTCATCTAGCTACACATTTTCAAAAATGGCCTTCTAGCTACAAGATTTAAGAATCACCTTTTTTAGATTTTTGTTGATTTTTATAAATAATTTCCTCAAGATAGGGTTTAATTTTCTTCACAAATATATATCTAGGCTAAGTAAACTGAACAACAACTAAAAATTAGTCATATATACCCGTATTACTATTTTCATTTTTTTCATAAAAGGTGTTCCTCTTATGATTCTAGCCAGCTAGACCAGCGCAGTGAGCTCAGCTAGCTACAAAAATAGGAACACCTTTTTGTAAAAAATATTTTTCTGAATATATTTTCTCATTGATTATTTCAATGTTACAAGTGATCTTATGCTAAGATAAACACTTTTTGAGAAATTGGTCGTTGGATGCCCTTCTTGAATTAGCCGTTCGATTTTGACGTCAGTGTAACGTCATTTCTCTATCCCCAACGAAACATGAATGACAGTGAAACCGTGTGTTAGGGATGGTTCACAATTTAGGGAAGCGGCAAAGAGCGGCAGCGTCAAATATACATGTTTCTTCATTACACAACTAGCAGCGCCCCTGGCTGTAGATTTTGCCGCTACCGCTCCTTGCCGCTTTTCGTGTGAACAGGCCCTTAATGGCCCAATTTTCTTAACTTATTCTCGACGTAGAAGAAGTGCACATTTTACGTATTTTTGCCGTTACCTAAATCTGGCCTAATTTGATGGTGAATATACTAACCATTATCAATGACAAGGGGTGGTTCTTAAATGGAGGATAAGACGAATAGAATTCTAGTTGTTTCAGAATCACCCAACCCTTTTTTTTCATATTCGATATTCACCTATTTACGTTTGCATTTAAGTGTTTTTTTTCCTAAATATGATATTTATACACTGTTCTATGGTTTCCTTTGGAATGTATAGCATTATAAAGATATCATATACTATTCTTATTTGAACTTATATAAGTTATCATATTGATGACGTACTGCATTTCATTTAAGAATCATAAGTTAAATCACGTTCATTTAATAGAAGAATATAACTCAATGTGATTTTAAAGTCTTCTCTGTTATATATCAATAGTCAAAACCCACGGTATACTCGAATTCACGGATAACTCGAGGAAAGGCCCTCGGGTTAGCCAGGTTCTATTGAATGATGTATCCAATGTTCTCTCGATAGAAATAAAATAAGAACATTTAAATAACAGGCCTACTTAAAACATCATTTTGCCATACTGTCTACAGTTGTATCTACAGTGACATAAACCCATTATTGAAGTCAATGCATTGAATCCAAAGGCATCTCGAGAACAATAAAGCCTTGGGATACATTCGGTAATTAACACTTTCTCGTGGACATGACAATAAATCCTTGGGACATGGCAATAAAGCCTTGGGACATGACAATAAAGCCTTGGGACATGGCAATAAAGCCTTGGGACATGACAATAAAGCCTTGGGACATATTCGGTAACAAACTCTTTCTCCTGCACATGACAATAAATCCTTGGGACATGGCAATAAAGCCTTGGGACATGACAATAAAGCCTTGGGACATGACAATAAAGCCTTGGAACATGACAATAAAGCCTTGGGACATATTCGGTAACAAACTCTTTCTCCTGGACATGACAATAAATCCTTGGGACATGGCAATAAAGCCTTGGGACATGACAATAAAGCCTTGGGACATGGCAATAAAGCCTTGAGACATGACAATAAAGCCTTGGGACATATTCGGTAACTAACACTTTCTCGTGGACATGACAATAAATTCTTGGGACATGGCAATAAAGCATTGTGACATGACAATAAAGCCCTGGCACATGACTATAAATCCTTGGAACACAACAAAAATCTTTTGGTTCCGCCTCGCGATATGTGTCATGTTTACTCGAAAGTGTGAGTCGTCCTATATTCACCTTGTATCAGCCCGAAAGAGCGGTTCCTTGATATTAGCGAGACTAACCAAATGCTGTCGTGACTTGAGCATGTGTACCTCCTTCCGTACTTTGGCCAATATATCAATTACGATATGTCAAATTGACATAATGTTTATGTTATAATATTCGCAAAAGACACCTGTATGTGTTTTTCAAAAAGGAAGTAGACTTTTACTATGAGGTAAAACCAATATCAAGCAGTGAAACCCCAAGATTCCAGATTACTTTCTAAGGATGCATACAGTACCTTGTATCAGCCCAAAAGAGTGGTTCCTTGATATAAGCAAGACGAATAAAATGTTGCCGTGACATGAACATGTGCATCTCCTTATGTACTTTTAGTTATATATCAATTATTTTTGACATGAATAATTGTGTTATAATACTCACAAAAGACACCTATATGTTGTCATCGAAAATAAAATAGACTTTCGTGAATGTAAAAACAATGTCAAGCAGTGAAACACCAAGAATCCAGATTAATTGCTAAGGATGTGTAGAATACCTTGTATCAGCCCAAAAGAGTGGTTCTTTGATATAAGCAAGACGAATAAAATGTTGCCGCGGAATTGTTGAACTCAAATCAGTTGTTCCGCATTTGTTGAATCCAACAATGTAGGTTTTTGGAATACAGCGTAAGATGCGTCTATGAATGAAAAAAAAAAAAAGAAAATGACATAAAAATATATAAGTTTTATGAGTTTTGATTATTTTTATTTAACGGAAATGTTGCGCATTATGTGTATGTAGAAAACATACTACAGCATAAAAACGATAGTTGTTCCGCATTTGTTTAATCTAACGATATAGATGTTTTGAATACAACGTAAGACGTGTCTGTGAATGAATAAAAAAAAATACCATAAATAAAATAGAAAAATTTGTGTTTGCTGGGTGTTGATGATTTTCGTTATGATACCCATCATTTATCATATGTCCGAGAAAAACGTTGTTTATCGAAATTAGTTATATTATGCCGAGTTCATACTAAATATTTCGTAAAAAAATGATACAATAGCGCGATTTTGGCTTGAACAAAAAGGGATTAATTGGTTTGATGTTATAAAAAATGTGGCTTTCAAGTTTGCGGGATTCGAGATTTTATGTATCCAGTTTAATTTCAAATAGCCAACATATACTGAAAAGGAATCAGACTTTAGGTTGTTATAACGCATAGTTAAACATCTTGTAAGCATCTTGTAACTTGTTTTAATGATGATAAATATATTGGCGCTAATAAGGCATTATATACTGTATATATATATATTAATCGTTATAAATATGTTGATTCGACCGTCCAACTATTAACACCATTCAACTATTAAACTTTTAAACCATACCATATTAACAAAATAACATGTATTATAAAAGTATTTTAATTAATTTATTTTCTGTACCTTAAATAAACTAACTCACTAAAAGTAACTTACTTGTTTTTGTAACGCACAAAGAAACATGCATCCCTCAACTTCGGCACAAATTCAATTTTCGGCATTTTCAAAATATCATGCGTTGTATAACCGAAAATATCTTCGTATCGATATTCATAATCAGACAGGCCTGGTCTCAATATTACTTCTTTCGCCGGGAGTCTATTTGTGTCCAGAGTTTTTATTTTGTAGACTAATAGACAGGATGCAAAGCACACAAGATATACGAAAATACGTATGTATAACCGAATGGTATTACGCTGAATAAATCCCATAGCCATGCTTAGTCGGATCTTAATTAGACTTGATTATTTTTTTTCAATGATTATTTTATTTATTTGATGATTTTCTAAAGAAGATTTTGTCTGGTTTTTATATGATGATGAGTCCAATAATTTGTCTATTTTTTTCCTAGTTTCAATTTTATACAAATCTTTGTTATTTGTTTTTGAATTATATTTATGTTATGATCCAACTTCTTATTAAATGAATGATTTCGATAATCATTATTTGTTGTCATCTATTGTCTCATTATCATCAAATATCTGTCACTCAGTACTAGTCCATGTTCTCATCTTTGAAAAAAAACATCTGCATTTTATTAGCAGAATTTCGAAAACGTTCAAACATGTTGTCAATACCATCATCTTTACTTCAAAGTTGTAGCCTTCACAATATTTTTTACCTTTTTTGTCATGACTGTTTTTCATGTATGCACTTTGGCTATAAGAGTTTGACAGTGCTCTTCGATTTTGACAGTTTTATCAATACTCCGCCGAATTGCTCTAAAGATGCTCTGTTGATTTGTTAATCGGACTTTACTCAATACACGTCTTTTAAACGTGTTATCAAAAAATATAGACATTTGCAAATAGATCTGCGGCTACGTCTGATTTCAATATTTTAAAGGACATCCTACAGTTTGAAAGACACATATGTTGTCAAATAATTTATTAAACATTAGTTGCGATTATTGATATGACGTTTATTTATATTGTCAAAAGATTAAGCATTGCACTTTAAAAAGTCAGATATATGTTTTAGTTAACACGGAAATAAACATGAAGTAACCAAAGCGCCTCGAGCTAAATAACATTTTGCTTATGACATGTTGTGTCTTATTCCAATAAGATATACCTCATTTAGGGCGTGGTTACATTACGTTTTTAAACATATCTATTTTCGTTGAGGGTAGTTTGAAGCACAATTTATAAGCCCTTCAAACCAACCTTTATTTTGGTATTGCCGATGCGGCGACCTTGGGTTAAGTGGTTTGAAGCTAAGTTCGAAGGTAGGTTTGATCAATTTGAACGCACCCTTAAGATATGTTGGGTAATTCCTATAATACATACCATATTTAGGGCGCTGTTGCATTACGTTTTTAAACCTATCGAATTTTTGTTTGTAATTCATCCATTAAGGGTAACTCATAACACATCCTACGTGTTCCAGCGGAGCTTGCGTTTTGAGTTTTTCAGTATAAAGAATGCATTGGAATTGGATTCGCCTTTACACGTAATGTAACCACTTCGTTAGGGCCTTGCCACATTGGAACATTTTTCTTGTTTTTGTTTCCTTACAAACCTGTCTTACAAAGTATTCCTTATAGGGCCCAAAAGCAATGAGCAGTAAGGTAGCTTTTTACCGTTTTTTTAGTTTCCTATAAGACATATAGAAGAAGACAGGTTTGTAAGGAAATAAAAGCAAGAAAAAGCTTCCATTGTGCCCAGGTCCTTAGGCGTGTTTGTACACGCTTCATTTTTTTTTTCGAAGAAAAGGTCGTAATAATTCGAAATCGATGTAACATATAAAAGTGACGACGAATTGCTGATAAGCTATTTGCGTCAATCATTCAATTTTAAAGTGATTGATGGGTAGATATTGTGAATGCTCTTAAAACGCTTCAATAAATCCACAAATAAATCATTTTTCAATAAGTTCCGCCGGAAAAATATCTTCAATATACGCTAGTTATTTTGACGTTTTCTACAATATTTATTTTTCAAATATGTCTACATTATTAACTTGATTTCTTCTGATATCGGCTAGATCCTACTTTGACCAGACAATCAAGTCAAAGTCTATGTTGCCTCAACTAACATTATAATTGTTTTATGCATAACAAAAATACTTTTTGATCGCCTTTTCGTGGTTTCAGCGTTTGTGAAAGTGAAGACAAATGAAATTATACATTTTTTTTGTACTTATTTACTTTTGTTATGTGCATTCAACAATTGTGAAAAGGTTTGAAAAGATGCACAGATTTAAACGAAACGAGAAGCATTACCTTTTCGAAAAAAATACGAAAGCAACAGTCTAAAAACATCTAAATCTTTACATGGCGATTCAACATATTTTCAAAACTTTGAATTGCAATTATCAATATTCGATAGGAAATTCGATACCACCTTTACAGTTGAAAATGAATAGCAATTCATCTATCTTTTATGGAAAGGGATCTGCTGTTTAGAAATGACAATTCTCTACGCGCAGCTTCTTAATCGTCATATTGGTGGTTCCAGCGTTTGTGAAAGTGAAGACAAATTAAACAATAGATGCAGTTTATTTTTGTTTACTATTGTTGTTTACATTTAAAAGTCGTGAAATGGTTATGAAGGATGCGAGGATTGGATTAAGTAGCATTTACAGTTTGAAAATAATTTATTAATTTAAGCAACAGTCAAAGAGAAAATATTCAAATCATTTAAATTGCTATTCAACCTAACTTCTAAATTTTGAAATTGCAATCATCAATGTTCGAATTGCAATTCACTACCAATCATACAGTTGCATATGAGCTGCTGTATATAAATTGCAATTCTCGACATGCAGTTTATGAATCGTCATATTAGTGAAAGTGAAGACAAACGAATTAGTATGTGCATCTTTATTTATTTACTAATTAATGTGCAATTCAAAAATTGTGAAAAGGTTGGAAAAGATGCGGTGATTCAAGTGAAATATAGTAGCGTTTGCAGTTTAAAAACAAGTTTAAAAGAAAGCAACAGTCCAAGAAACATATGAAAATCTAAAAATTGCGAATAAACATAATTTCTAAACTTTGAATTGCAATCATTGAAGTTCAATTATTGAAGTATTGAAGTTGCAATTCAACACCACCGTTACAGTTGCATATGAATTGCAATTCATCCTTCTTATTTATGGAGATGGAGCTAAACATAATTTCTAAACTTTGAATTGCAATCATTGAAGTTCAATTATTGAAGTATTGAAGTTGCAATTCAACACCACCGTTACAGTTGCATATGAATTGCAATTCATCCTTCTTATTTATGGAGATGGAGCTGTTGTGAAGAAATTGCAATTCTCGACACGCAGTTTCTTAATCGTCATATTTGTGGTTCCCGCGTTTGTGAAAGTGAAGACAAACGAAATAATGCATGTATTGTTTTATTTATTTACTAGTGTTAGGTTCATTCAACAATGGGAAAGGTGCGGCGAATCAAGTGAAATGAATAGCGTTTACTGTTTAAAAATACATTTTTAAAAGAAACAATCCAAGAGTCATCTGAAATTCTTAAACTTGCAATTAAACAAAACTTCTAAACTTTGAATCGCAATTATCAATTGTCGAATTGCAATTCACCACCAATTATACAGCTGTATATGAAATTGCAATTCACCATTTTTTACGGAGATGGAGCTGTTGTGAAGAAATTGCAATTCTCGACACGCAGTTTCTTAATCGTCATATTGGTGGTTCCAGCATTTGTGAAAGTGAAGACAAACGTCAATGCGTCTTCTATTGGCGCAGAAACATCTGCGTCATCAATGTAGTTCCAGCAATATTCCAAGAGTGCGTCACTTGCTAAGTCTGCCACGGATGGTTCTATCTGTAAAATGATTAAATGGAATTCAGTAAAAAAACATATGATTATATATCATTATGTTTTGTAATCATTATGAATGAATATAAGTGGCATCCCGTAGTTCTAGCAATATTCCTGAAGTGCGTCACTGGCTAAGTCTGATATCGAGGGCTCGATCTGTAATAGGAGTGGTACGGATGATAACAAAGAGTTGAAATATATTGTAAAATGGTAACTAGCCAAGCCTGCTATTGATTTCCCAATCTGCAATAAATGGGAGTAGTGAAACAAGGAGAAGTCATCATAAATTTGTCTTATATATAGTGAAATCTGCATTAATAAGTCAGAGGCTATTTTTTAA
>LQRL01167299.1:13717-25558 GCA_001703475.1 Hydroides elegans | reverse complement strand
ATATAATAAAAAATATTTTGAGGTTTGAGGAAAGGCCAGCTGGGTTGGAGAGCCACCGTCAGGAATACCTTATAAATATATATAAATAATAATAATAAATAAATTATATATTTATGAAATAAGAATAATAATTGACACAAAAAAAATTTTCAGCGTTGATTTGATTGGCCAGCGGGGTTGGGGAACCACCGTCAGGTGTACCTGATAAACATAAATGATGAAACAATAAAAATAATTTGTTAAGTATGAATAATAAATAGCTGAAAACAAATTCCAGCATCGATCGAAATGGCTAGTTGGGTTAGGGAGCCATCATCGGAAGAATCTTATAAACATACAATAAATTTAATGAAAAACAATCGAATCAGTAAATAATCATACATAGAAAATAAGTTAAACTTTATGTTGAGGTTTCATAAAAATTGCTTATGCATAAAAATATTATGATTTAATATACAACAACCTTGTTCTTCTGTATAGCTTATTAGAAGTAAAGAAACATGCATTACAAAATGTCATTTTCTTCACTCGTAATATTCTTTACAGTTTAATAGTAACTGTACTTATACTGTTGTATCCTTATGGTATATTGTTTCTGGACAACCAAAAATATTTTAAAGAGGTGGTCACAGTGAATTTGGCATCATCGTGCTTACAAACCTGTCTTCGTGGTTTTTATAGGTATTATGGCTTGAACGCGGCTTTAAACTATAGTTGTATTGTTTCATTGTCACTAACCGTTATAATCTGCTGGGTTCGGGTGCATCTGGTAAGAGCGTTCGCACATTATTTCACCTAACGTCTTGTTTTCATAGATACCAGGACCGACTTCTACCTGCAATAATAAAGAGCCATATTTATGATTTATTGCTAATCCATTGTGAAGTTATAGTTTTAATTATCCGCTTACATTACAGCTCAACAATCAAGTTTCAGTGCCGTTAAGTAGCTCTGTTGTTCTCATTTTGGATTTTATACGGATTTTATCGCGACGTAAACGGATGTCAGGAAAAATTTGCATATGGGTATCAATGAGAACGTTTAGACTCTATAACTTCCTCAGCGTCTATATCAATCTTCACGTCCCCTCCCCTATAAAGACAAAAAAAATGTATATTCATTATTATTGTACAATAATGTGCATGAGTTTTAGCTTAATTATTATTTTTTAATTATTATTTTTTAATTTTCATCTGGGTCATGTGTCTATAGCCACAAAAATAGATCTATCGATGATAACAGAAGAATATATGTGAAAGGGAGTGACGTTTACGCAAATGTCTTTTAATGCCCTCACTCGAATTTAATCCCCCCTATAAATTCTTAGGAATAGCCAACTAAGCGTCCTGGCTACGTTTATGCTATAGAGAACCATAAGGTAACACAAATCATACCTCAAATTCAGTGTCCAGGTCATATCCCTGGTCCAGATAGTTCTCCATGCTGGTGTCGCAAAACAGATCACAAGCAGCCTCGGTGTTTCCATTGCACGGACCCTCAACCTGCGATTCTTCGGGAAGAATGAAAACCGGTCCTACCTGGTTTAAGAAAAAACGTTGTTTCGAATACATATCACATATTGAACAAACGTTATTCGACCTCGGTCCTACCTGGTCAGAGAAAAGTTGTTTCGAATATCAAAGGTAGAATTTATATTAAAATATATCAATATAATCAAAATATTTTCGGGCTCGTTGTTTCCATTGCACGGACCCCAAACCTGCGATTCTTCGGGCAGAATGAAAACTGGTCCTACCTAGTTTAGGAATAAATCGTTTCGAATATGAAACGCATATTTATATGTATAAATAGAATTACAATAATACGGCCTCGGTGTTTCCATTGCACGGACCCTCAACCTGCGATTCTTCGGGCAAGATGAAAACTGGTCCTACCTGGTTTTTAAACAAACCATTGGGAATATAGAACGTATATTAATGTGTGTGTAACGATTGAAATTCTTTGGTCCCGGTGTTCCATTTCACGGACTCTGAAACTTCAGGCAAGATGAAAACCGGTCCTACCTGGTTTTTAAACAAACCATTTGGAATATAGAACTTATATTAATATGTGTGTAACGAATGAAATGTCTTTTGTCCCGGTGTTCCCATTTCACGGACCCTATATCTGCGATTCTTCTGGGAGAAAGAATACCGGTCCGCCCTTTTTAAAGAAGAGTTGTTTCGAATATCAAAGGTAGAATTTGTACTTAAATGTATCAAGATAATCAAAATATTTTCGGGCTCGGTGTTTCCATTGCACGGACCCTCAACCTGCGATTCCTTTTGCAGGATGAAAACTGGTCCTACCTGGAACAGGAAAAAGTTGGTTCGAATAGAAATTATATATTTTTATATATGTATAGAATATCAAACATATAGTGTATATGTTTATGATGAATATTTACTTATTTGGCTTTGGTATATCCATTGCATGGACCCTCGATCTTCGATTCTTCAGGGAGAATGAAAACCGGTGCTACCTGGTTTAAGAAAAACGTTGTTTCGAATACATATCACATATTGAACAAAAGATAATCAAAATATTGTCGGGCTCGGTGTTTCCATTGCACGGATCCCAAACGTGCGATTCATCGAGAAGAATGAAAACTGGTCCTACCTAGTTTCGAAATAAATCGTTTTGAATATGAAACGCATATTCATATGTATATATAGAATTACAATAATATGGCTTCGATGTTTCCATTGCACGGACCCTCAACCTGAGATTCTTCGGGAAGAATAAAAACCGGTGTAAAGGTTTCAAGCTACCCCCAGTTTCAAGCTACCCCCCGGTAATCTGATACCGGTTTGAGGCTACCTCCCCGGTAATTTGAAACCGGTTTGAAGCTACCCCCACCGGTTTGAAACTACCCCCCTCCTCAAATGTTTATTTTCTTATTTTTTTAAGTTATTTAATCTGACTCGTAATGTAAAGTTTATTTTGTATCGTATTCGTTTGCTTTAATCTCCTAAACCCAAAAGGGTTGTGCGCGTCGCGTGAACAATGTATTGTAATTAAATGATACTGATCCAAACTTATCCACTGAGTATATTTGCTTGGTACATGTTCACAGTTAACATATGCTTGGATGTACTTAATAATTGGTTTGCCATAGTTTTAATAGGAAGTTTTTGAATTCTACGAAACGACATAAATAAAACGTTTTTAACTCGAAACAATCTTTTTTTCCATTCTCAATTAACACATGTATCTTAACGTGTAGCCTCATATGCATAAATAATTTCGATGTCGCCAACTCGAATCATTTATTTAACTATTCTCAAATCACACATTCCATGTATGGTTTTTTTGTGAACATCGAACAAGTCCTCGGAGAATACGGGATCAGTGTCACACCTTAACGTCCCCTCTGTTTATACAACGCGCACGACCCCCTTTTTAGGCTTAAAGGATTAGTGCGACACTATTTGGTGGCATATGGCATTATTATATCGATTGATTAACTATTCGATAAAAATAAATAAAAAAATATAAAAAAAGGAGGGGGGTAGTTTCAAACCGATGGGGGTAGCTTCAAACCGGTTTCAAATTACCGGGGAGGTAGCCTTAAACCAGTATCAGATTACCGGGAGGTAACTTGAAACCGGTTTGAGATTACCGGGGAGGTAATAATTAGGGGGGTAGCTTGAAACCGTTACACCGGTCCTACCTAGCTTCGAATAAATCGTTTCGAATGTCAAACATTTATTCAAATGTATCAATGGCTTCTAAACGTATTCTTCGGGAAAAGTGAATAACTGTCCTATCTGGTTATATAAGTCGGTATATACGTTCAGGGATCAAACGTATATACAAGATGTATAAGTTGAATATTAACGTATTTGGGTTCGGGGTTTGCATTACACGGACCCTCAATCTGCGATTCTTCGGGTAAAATGAAAACTGGTCCTACCTGGTAACGGATAAAAAAAACAATTTCTGATATTGAACGTAGAATTTATATTTAAATATATCAATATGATTAAAATATTTTCGGACTCGGTGTTTCCATTGCACGGACTGGTCCTACCTGGTTAAAGAAATATATTGTTTCGAATATGATAAACATATTTACATTTACATTCAAAGTTATTCGGACTCGGTTTTTCCATTTCACGGACCGTCAATCTGCGATTCTTGGGGAAGAATGAAAATAGGCCCTCCTGGTTTCGAATATGGAACGCAGGTTGACATGAATAAATAAATTCTAAGCGGATTGGGAGAAATAGAAGAATACCAGTTGAAACTTCAGCTTGATCAAAAACATTCGTGTGTTGACTTTTTATTATTGTTTTTCGTTTGTCAAAACTTATAAATGAGTTATATATACATATCATTAATATGATTCTATTTTTCTATTCTAGCAGACTAGAAAGCATTTTATGAAGGTGGTTGCTCGCCGACGAAAAAAGTTATTTTTATATTTTATTTGTCTACTTTCTTTATATCACAATATTCGGAAAGTCATATGAAGTAAATTATCGCTTTAAAAGCGATTCTAGGTGTACCACTTGCTCAAACTACTTTAAAATACACACTATATGGTTTATACTTTTTTATTATGACTGTGCCACGTGAAAAAAAATCTATGTTAGTGCGGATACTATTGTTTTTTTTCTATAGTTACCGTTCTCTCATCCGGAGGTAAAAGACCGCTGTTGTCAATGGTGATGAAAAAGCCACAGGCACAACTAAAACAAAAATTTTAATGTAATATTTATTAAATGAAAAATTAATAAAAACACTGTATATCATATCCATGTTCCCTATTTTTTGTCATACCAAGTTATTAAATCGTTCATTCATAAACAAAACATTCATTTGGTGGTAATAAAAAAATGTTATTGAAGTGCCTGCTCCATTAGTTTTTTTTTAATATACCATTAAATGAAAGAAGCGCATTTCCAGATATCTAAAAGCCTGTAAATTGAAACAAAATACTCTCGAAAAACTATATAATAAATACACTACGTAAAAAGACCATTCGGACACTTACTGGCTAAACAAGAAGCTAATTCGAGATTATTTTCATAACACACCGTGATTTTCAATGTATTCCTTATGGGAAAATCAAAACCACAGAAAAGCGCTTATTGCGTTTTTTTTTTTGAAAGCTTGACGCGTACTTTAGTTCCTATATTGAATGTATTCTGAATTATGGTTTGTTAGAATAATAAAACTTGAAAAACTTCCCTTGTGGCTAGACCTCAAATAAGAAAGGTTTTTTCTTTTATATTTATTTATTTATTTTATTTTGCCATTTTTAATTCAAAAATATATGTTTCTCAATACATACGTTCCATTATCCTGGGCAAACGCCGAAGCCGCAAACAAACTCAGCAGAAACACGATCATCTTGAGACGAGAATGAGGAGATAGAATCTTCCTACACTTATTGTTCTTAATGGTGTGACTGTAACTCATTCGCACGAATAGATCGGTTGGCCAGATGGTGATTCTCCCATACTGATATGAATTAGGTCGTGTGGTAGTAAGATAATTGCGATTGAATTATCTACAGCCTGGTAATATTTGCAAGGGCACTCAACGGTTTATTCGGGTAAATGTTTATTCTCGTAGCAGGTTTTCCGTGCTTGCAACTTTTTTCAGAACAGAACAAATATATTTTCGAAACAATTTTTAACTACAGGATTATGTTTGTAAATAAATCAACCAAAGCAAATATATCTAAATTAAGTCTCTATAAACGAATATGTGAACGAATAACCTAATACACATTTGATTCCTTGAAATCTTTATTCTGGTAGTAGAGTGCATATTTGCTTGCAGTAGCTTTTCTGGGTTTCTTGCTTGCAACTTCAGAATAAATATTTTGATACAATTCAGCGTATTAAGCATACATCAAATATATCTGATCATCTTCCGCTAAATGTAAAATATATTGAGATCATTTCTTTAAAATAAATCGTTGAGTGCCGCTCTATTTGGGTGTTTTCCCTAATCAACCCTGTATTTCGTTGCATTCCCTAAGCGAAAAAGACCCGATCTGGTTCGCAATGTGGCCAAAACTAAGCTATTCTACCTATCAGGAGACTGAAAATGTAGCAATACATTCATCCACATATGTATCTAAGTTTGGATAGAGGTATATTCAGTGTTATCGGAATGGAGGAGGGAGGGCTAGGGACTGGGTGCAGATCACTTATGAAATTGATTGGTCAACTGTGTAATGAATTATGATGGATAATTGCTTGGCCAACAATATGTTGAAAGTATAACATAGCCCATGTAACGTGTTAAATGAAAAATAACACTTTAATGTTTTCACAATTTAATGGTTTCAATATGTGTCCTGCCGCCAAAAATTCATTGAGATAGTGTTCTATTACAGGCCGTTTTATCTAATGTTTTCAGCTTTTTAAACCAACCCCTTAAATCAAAAATAAATTTCATGATTAAGTACTCATTTGTCGCTGTACCATCCCATGGCAAACAAAAAGATAAATAGACTTCACATAAAGTGTCATGATATAAACGTTGACGACACGAACAGTGGCTAAAACTTGGAAATTCTTAAGACAGTTGCTGTTGCAATAACGCTATTTTTCAGCCTTGAATATCGTTCAATGTTTGAGATAATATTCGTTATGAAGTAGCCACAAGGATTTTGCTTCCATTAAAACACATAAAAGCACAAATAAAACACACGAAAAAAATCGAATAAATAGACTACATAAAGAAACGTTTAACTGTTATCCTGTATTTATTTCAACTTTTGAATTTTCAGGTTTACAAAGTTATGTTAATAGTCACAGGGCTGTCCGAAGTGCTGAATGTCTCTGTGTGAATAACTTCACCGTTGTTTGTCACCTGTTGAATTTCAAAAATATTCAAATAATACTTATGATAAGTGAGTGATTACAAATAGGTTTATAGTCAAGTTGCATTCTTGATACATTATTTTGATAACGGATAGTTTAGGGTGCAGTCATCGGTAGCGGCAAATTTGCCGCAGACCCTCATAATTTGGACCCTCGTGCAATTTGGTATAAATGATCTGCGACGTGGCGGCGTGCCGCTGCCCGATGACTGGACCCTTACTCGGCTTAACGACTTAACGACATTATTATAAAAAGGTTCACCTCAGAACTTCACCATATATTAATGGACTGGTGCTTTATCCTATACATATTTCATGACATTCCTCTCGGAAGGAGCCGTCGGAACTACGTCTAGTTGGGACGTTGCATCGCAAGGACATTCTGATTGGTGAGAACTACAAGCACTTACTTATTAAATGTTAACCTTGAAATTGTATCAGATGAAATCGTTTCAGGAGTCTCTCTAACTCCACCTTTACCTGTATTTCGTAATCACCATAGAAACCACGTGTTCCAAACGATTCTTCGTTACTCGAAGGCGCGAATGAGGCGTTTGTTCTCCAACGTGAACCAAGAATCTCTTGCCAGCGAAGACCTGCTGCGTTAGGCTTAAAAAGAAAAAGACATATTTGTTTGCTTAAATAAGTGGTTTTGATTTTTTTGGATTAAAAACAAGATTAATACCGGAAGGGTCCATATCAAAATATATTTTCCCCGAGATGCAGATGCCCAAGCTCGAAGGACATTTCTTTTCTATATATCGAGAGCCAGTTACCATTTTGAAATGGTCCCTGAGAGTAATATTTCATTTAATACATTAGCAACATGTTTGAAATATCAAATATAAAATAATCAAATGATTCTTCGTTACTCGAAGGGGCGAATAAGGCATTGGTTTTCAAACGCGACCCAAGCATCACTTGCCAGCGAATGCCCGCCGCGTTCGGCTATATAGTTTTGAAAAAATGAAATTAATTTTTAAAGGGTCAAGTTAAGAAAGTGAAATGACCTATATGCAAAAAATATTTAGATTTCATAACGCAAATTGAAGGTTTCTTTACAAAATGTAAAGCAAAGTGAACGACAGTTATATGGATAAGATAAACTGAGAGTTTCGGCAATCTAAATTAAGAGTCGAAATATACAGTAATAGATTTGTAATGGGTTGCAGATATACCAGGTAGACCCTGTGTGTGGTTCACACTGTGAGGCTCACTATGAGGTCACAAAATATATCGGTAGCCTCACACAAGCCTGTGTTAGCTAATACAAGGCTCACATGATCCACAGATCTTACAGGACTCTCAAAAGCTGGGTATGTTTTGACCTCACTGAGATATCACAAACCGGGCTTTCCGTGGGATCACTATGTTGACGGGGAAACTTATACGTACCACGGAATCCTATCCTTCAAACAAATCTGTGTCTTGTGTCCATTTGTGCAGCCCTAATTTCGCTTTGAATAACAATTATATTTTGATTAAAAACAACAACAAAAATAAATGAATATAAAACTTTTAAACCAACACTCACAACAAAATCCTCTCCTTCAAACAAAGCTGCATCAGGTCTCCAATGGTGAAGATCCGAGAATCCCCAGAGCAGAATGCCATGTACATTCGGGTTTGAATAATAAAGCGTCATAACATCGTCATAACCATCCGCCCTGATGTAATATAATTATATTTATGTTCACTTAATGTATCATTATATTAAAAGTGAACAATTTTTATTGTTTTATCATGCTGTACCTAGCGCCTCTAAACTCTCAATATATGCATCTATGTTGCAGGCTACATCAAAGAAGTGATCCTTGTGTAACATGCTGATATTGTTTTGGTATCTTTATATTAATTGTAGTAACTGTGTGGTGTTTCGTTATAAAACAAACATTAAAAATATAAATGAAACTAGAAGGTCAGTGACCTTGGATCCCCCGTGAACTTCAACAATTCATATATGCAGGATTGTCAGTTTTTACTAAAATTAACCTTGGAAATGACGAACTATTTTGCGAATAAACAAGATCATGTGATGAAAGAAAATCAGAGAAACATCTTGCATCATCACCCACTTCTTTCTGAAGACATGTCTTGAACTGACGAGACCAGTTGGCAAAAGAATCCTCAATTTATAAATTAAAGAAAATATGCTTTTATAAGCACGAGCTCATATAGCACATCCATATTATCTTATATTATCACCCACATTTCCTCATCTGAATATGAACTTTTCGCTTTATTTTAAAGTGCTCCAAAATCGATTTTCAACCGATCGCGATGACATCATGACGAGGCACGACTTCAGACCTTGGTTTATATGTGTATTAAATTCAAAATCTCTCGTTCAATTCCTTCATACCAAACTCGCGTGCACAATGTACTTAACATCGGGTGAAAGTGATGAAATCGACAATTTTCAAAGTGTTCCAGAATCGACTATTTTCAACAGATCCAGATAAAACCTTAACGAGGCACGACCTCAGACCTTGGTTTATACGAGAATAAAATTTGAAAGGTCTAGCTTAATTGCTTCATACCAAACTCGCCTGCACAAAGTACTTGGCATCTGTAAAAATGATTAAAATCGACAATTTTTAAAGTGCTCCAGAACTCACAATTTTCAACCGATCGAGATAAAACCTTGACGAGGCACGACTTCAAACCTTGGTTTATATGTGTATTAAATTTTAAATCTCTAGCTCAACTCCTTCATACCCAACTCGCGTGCACAAAGTACTTAACATCTGAAAAAAAGTTTAAAATCGACAATTTTCAAAGTGCTCCAGAATCGACAACTTTCAACCGATTGAGATGAAACCTTGACACGGCACGACTTCAAACCTTGATTTATACATGTACAAAATTTCAAAGCTCTAACTCAACTCCTTCATACCCAACTCGCGTGCACAAAGTACTTAACATCTGAAAAAAAGTTTAAAATCGACAATTTTTAAAGTGCTCCAGAATCAACAATTTTCAACCGATCGAGATGAAACTTTAACGAGGCACGACTTCAGACCTTGGTTTATGCGTGTATAGAATTTAAAAGCTCTAGCTCAACTCCTTCATACCAAACTCGCGTGCACAAAGTACCCTATCTCAAGCGGGACAGACAGACGGACGGACAGACAGACAGACGGACGGACGGACGGACAAGCTCAACCCTATATCCCCTCGTTTTCACGGGGGATAATAATAAAAAATATGATGGCATATCTATTCCTGTTTCACAGATATCTAGCTGAATATAAATTATATAATATAACCCCGTTCAACTCTCATTATATGTTGCTACTTCACAGAGTTTGGGACATGTGCACCGTTATGATGTTTGTGAATCCTGATGAAATAAAAATAAACAGGGAAAGTGTTACTTTATTGAAGAATCCCTGTTGATTTTTTTATTCCTCTTCAAAGAAAAAAAAATACCTTTGATTCCGATCTTCAATTTCAATGTCAAGTTCTGTGATCCAAAATGGTTTACCAGCTGCGGATGCAATTTCGAGGCGTTTCTGTTAAAAACGAGACAAATACATCTATTATATATCCGGTTCTATAATCGACATCGGCATTGCCAACAGATGAGCGCTTTTAATTATACTTCATAAATATCTATAAACACAACTACACACATTTTTGGAAATACCATATACAAAACTCTTTATAGATTTGATATTTTTTGTTTATATTGACATGCATTGACTACTATACCTGAATAGAAGTGATATCTGGGATGCCGACCAAGTGAGACTGTATTCCCATCCCAGCCACTTGAACATTGTTGTATTCCAGTCGATATATCAGGTTAACTGCGGCCTGTAAGTGAATGTTTGAAAAAATATATGCTAGAATTACGTGTTATATTCACTTAAATTAACTTTGTCATCCCATACCCATTGATCCTTAAGGTGAGAATTTAATGTTATTTAGTCGCTGACCTGTGTTAATCCCCCTTCCATGTTCTGACAATCTCAAATTTACTCTCACTTAACTTCAAGGTATCTAGATAAAAATCATACAACGTATCGTTCTTTTTCATGCGTATATCAAGAATTTCTATCAAGTACTACTTGGACTCAATAACAAACCTTTGTCATTTTCCTATTGCCTACAATCTCATAAAGTACATAAAAGGAGTACCCAACGGGCCATTTTTGAAATAGTGTCTCATTTTAGTGCATTTGGCCTGAAATAAATTCTGATCTACTTTAAATCTGATTATTACTTGTATTAATTGCATGGTTTTATTCTTAATTTGCCAGCAAGGAACACAGAAAATATCGTGCCAGCAACTTTGCACAAATTTGCCAGCAGAATAAAACATTTATATTCAAGAGTTTTGATTTTGCGCATTGTTTAGAAAATATCTTTTGTTTGCTTTGTTATGTATATATTTTATATACAATCGGGTCACAGTAATAATACTATGCTTTAGTTCTATTTTATTGCAAATCAACAACTTTTTAGGTTATAAAATACATATTTATAACTTGGTATTTATTCGTATAAAATGCCAGGAAAATACGAAATATTTGAACTACAATATTTTATCTATTCTGTTCTGTGAAAATGCCAGCAAGGAAGATTTCCCAGCAGAATAGATATTTCACCGAATAAATCGCTGGGTACTCCTGCATAGTTAACTTCGAGAAAGCCGTCATTTTTTTTATTTTCGTTTCGTGTTTTGTATACAATATGGATTCATTATTGACTACAATATGGTTTTAGCTTCAAACCTGTGTCATTTTCCCCGTGCTCACAATCTCATAATCATTTGTGAACAGTTGAGCATTTGGGTCCATTGCAGTTATCATGTTGAACATGGTCGATAAAATATACTGGTCCCCTGTGGATTCCTCAAAGAAACGACCGTGTAGCTGCTCGTTGTTTACGTCCCAGTGTACCACACTGGAAAAAATAAAGGAAAGTTGATGTTTAAAATAATGATTAAGGCCTATTATATGCAAGGGTTTATTATTGAAGCTATGACCCTG
>LQRL01167299.1:3461-13506 GCA_001703475.1 Hydroides elegans | reverse complement strand
TCGACGGTGCCTCAAAATTTAACGTTAAAACTAAGTTTACATAGCGCTGGGACTTTCAAACGTAAACACATTTAACATGTTGAACATGGTCGATACAATATACTGGTCCCCTGTCGATTCCTCTAAAAACAACAACCGTGTAGCTGTTCATTGTTTACATCCCAGTGAACCACACTGCATATAGAGGAGTTTTTAAATATTAAATTTTATAAACAAATATTAGTTCTTGGCCACGCGGCGAACGTTGTCGAGCGTTTTTTTTTTATGTTTCTTTTTTATTGTTAAAGATAGCCTGGAATCAAATATACCATAATCAGCAATTAAGTGGCTCTAGATATTTATTTAAAGTTGATACACATACTTAGAATTTAACTACATTTGTATTTTAATCAATATGGCCCTAAAATGTATGACTTTCTTACTTATCGGTATATCGTTACACCATGTACTGTTTCTCCTCTTTATCTCTTTAATGAGTCTTTGACTAATTCTACATCTTGTGCCCCAATGCTTCTAAACGTCTGTACAAAGACCTACTTCACGGAAATGCCCAATGACTAAATAATAAGTGCCTGGCTCTTCAGCTATGATTCATAATCGAATTCGTTATTCAAAATTCGTTTCTAGTATTTTACCCTTGACTGGCTATTTATTGATGTTCTTACTTATCTGCATATCGCGACACCATGTACTCGTTCCTTCGTTCCATCTCCGTGATGACGTCATTTCCGGTCAAAGGAAGCAACCAATCAGGAACAAATTCATGCACGCCCCAGTACATACAGTGCTGGCGCAAAGGGATTCTGAATTTTTTTTTTTTTTTAAAAAGTTAAATTGATATAAACTAATGTAATGTGTTAATTGTTTTAGGTTCTGGAAATAAGTAGAAAAGGAACGAATTCATGTACTCCCCAGTACATACAGTGTTGACGCAAAGGGATTCTGAATTTGAAAATAATATTAATAATTGATATCAACTTAAATGATTTGTTAATTGTTTTGGTTTGGTTATGGTTATGGGAATAAGTCAATCAGGAACGATTTCATGCACGTCCCAGTACGTGCAGTATTGACGTAAAGGAATTTTGAAAAAGTGCAAACAGATTTTACAAAAAGAGAAAAAAAAGAGAAAAAGTTAATTTGATTTAATTGTTTTGATTGATTAATTTATATTATAAAAATATTTTGGTTTATATTAAGGTCATTGAATGTTTTTAATTATTTAAAAACTCTTCATTGTGTCTTTAGTTTACTAATTTACATACAGATCAAACAACATATATGATAATATTGGTCCCATAATGACATTGATGTATTACATTTGTACTTACCCTCGCTCGTTAAGTCGTGCTACCGACTCGTCTGGGTAGGTGATTTGATACTGAAATTAAAAAAAAATAATAATCTAATAAATGAATAAATATATTCATAAATATATCCTGAAGGGCATCTCACGAGGTCTTCCTCACAAATTTTGCTCCACAGTAACCATTTTCTCAGCTGGTTTGCAAATTATGGAAAAAAATCTTGTTATCATGCTATTCGGAGGAAGAATCTAATAACGGAATAACTATTTTAAAGTTATCGGTCGGGGGCTTTGCTTCTAGTAGCTCGACTTAAACCAAATGTGTCTTTTCGGTCTTTCTTAATTCCCCGTCAACACAGTGATCTCACGGAAAGCCTTGTCTGTGGTATCTCAGTGAGGTCGAAATGTACCCAGCTTTTAAAAGTCCTGTGAGATCTGTGAGCTCATGTGAGCCGTGTGTTAGCTAACACAGGCTCATGTGAGGCTATTGTGATATTTCACCTCATAGTGAGCCTCACAGTGTGAGCCACACACAATGTGATTCGCGTGATGCTCACGGAAAGCTCATATGAGATTCTGTGTTTACTGGGAATATTGTACGGGTTCCATACTCTATCATTTCATAGCGTCCTCTTTTACGGCCAAGCTAACACAACTTTATCATGACCTCATGCTTGCGTCGTTATTAAGACGAGGCCACTCAACGATTTATTCGGGTAAATGTCTATTCTTGCAGTAGCTCTTCCTTGCTTGCAACTTTATCAGAACAGAACAAAGATTTTTTTTTCTAAACTATTATTTTACTCCAGGATTATGTTAGTTAATGTATCAGTCAATATAGATGTAGCTTAATTTAGTCTCTGTAAATGAATCTGTGAGAGAATAAACCTATTACACATAGGATTTCTTGAAATCTTTATTCTGGTAGGAGATTATATATTTGCTTGCAGTAGCTTTTCTGGGTTTCTTGCTTGCAACTTCGGAATAAACATTTTTTTATGCAAATAAAAAAAACATAAATCGTTAAGTGCCCCTCTTAAGAGATAATTTGAGGTCAGCATGAGCTTATAATGACGTTCGGTGGAAGCACTGACATACGTTTTTTTTTCAAATTCGGTTTTCTATGCCAAGAATACATTGTATTACGTTATTGAAACATTTCCTAACTGCCTGTTTATAAATTCAGTATTTTAATTGTTCTATTTTGTTCTGTAAAGGTCTAAACACATAGGATGCATTAGCTTTTGCATCACCGTTAATACATTTTATGCTTTAAACATTTTAAAGTGCATTAAGGATGTGTTTAGCTTTTGAAAATGCATTAAGGGTGCATTAGCGAAGACGCAGACATCCGATAACATATTTCAATAAGTCGGATGATTTTTGTTTATCTGAGTTAACAAAATGCACTGATTTCAGTAAGAAATTGACCATTTTCGTTTTGCTGCAAAGATGCGATAACGCTAATGCAAACGCTAATGCACCCTATGTGTTCAGACCTTACTTGTACGGTCTACTTACTTGTACTGGTTCCATGCTCTGCCATTTCATAGCGTTTTCATGCACTGCCCAGTTAAAGTGTCCATAATAGGTGTCTTGGTATTTCTTGTTGTAGTCACTGTCCCCTGCTATTTCAGAGTCCACGATGGCCGAGCCGAAGGGAAAAGCGAGCTTGGTCTGGGAGAGCTGGAGTTGAAAATGGAAAATCAAGTCATTTTCAAGTATTGACCTGGGCACATATTTATCAAAATCTAAGCATGCTTACATTCTGAGTGTGTTTATTAAATCTGAATCCAAACCCGGATTCATGTCATCGCATGGAAATGCATGTTGATGCAAGTTTATGCGATCCAAATAACTTCAAATATCTTTCCAAGCATTAACAGAAAGCATGCTTAGATTTTGATAAATACGGACCCGGGAGAACATCAAATGATAAAAAATAAACAAAAAAATATATATCGAAGTTTAATCATTGATTTGCAAGCGCGTTTGGTTCTGGATTGTTCCAAAAATGCCCATCCATTGTTTTCTATCACTTTGAACCATTTATCCTTATAACTGAGATTTAAGCCAATCCCATTACTCATATTTATATGGGAAAGGATTGGATTACTTAATGGTATGTGGACTCGATTGCCTAGAGCGTTGACACAAATAGGAGGCTCGTAAAATATAAAGGAGTTAAACAAAGTTATATGGTATTTATAGTTTTCATTTTTGAGAGAGTTTCAGTAAAACTTATGAACAATTAGTAGCTATATGAACTTTATATTAAGTTCATACCTGTATTTGCACATCTCCTGGGTTGTATTCTGGCGACAAACTTAAACTGTCAAAATTAGAACAAATAGTATATATGTAGCAAATATAATGCAAACATCAAAGTTATTAAAACTCTGATAAGCACAAATTAGAGCAAAACAGATGTAATAGCGAATCGTTTTACATCTTTGATTAGAATCTGCATTTATCCACTTATATAATTCCACGCAGATTCAATGTAAAGTTAATGAAACATGGCAGGAAATGATAAAAATAAGAGTTATCTGTACACAATACTTGAGAAATTGAATCAAATGAAATTATAAAAAATGCCAATCAACCAACTTGATAGTGATATCATTCTTCCTTATCTGCTCAATTCGTTCATTTGCTCCTTCCTTCCAAGATGGACTCAAATAGAAGGCCGTGAGGGAAGCTGTGTCGACCAAATACTCGATTTGTGGATCGTCTACCTCTACGTAGATACGGAAGGAATCGACCGCTGAAAGAATCGAACAACAACAGTTTACATACAAGGATTTAAGAAGGGTACCCCACGACACATTTTTCAAAAGGTTGATAAATCGCCTTTAAACAACATTATAAGTATGAACAAAAACAAAATAATGGTTTTTGAACATTAAAATTTTGCAAAAAGGTGTTCCTTTTTTCCAAGCCAGCTGAGCTGTTTTCCTTTTCTAGCCAGCTTGGAACAGAAAAGGAACACCTTTTTCGAAAAATTGAAATGTTGAATATAAGTAAATTATCCATCATGTTTTGTAAATAACAGTTTATTATACAATAGCATACATTTTTGTTCTATTTCGAGATAATTATTATCAATATTCATAACGAAAATGAGGATAGGATCAAAAAAGGTGTTCCTCAATCTGCTAAAATCTCCAAGCTAGTATGAATTTCGTCGAAATTTCCAAGCCAGCTGGAATTTGGTGGGAAACACCTTTTTTGGGGAACAGCTCGTGAAGTGCTCTTCATTTAATCCCTGAAGGAAAGAAAAAAGAAAAGAAAAAGAAAGAAAGAAAGAAAGAAAGAAAGAGCGAAAGAAGGTTACGGTAAGGGATTTTGTGTCTGAGCTTAATGTAAATACTCCACAGTATATAGAACATTCTCATGCGGGTTTATTAAGAATCATTGCTTTGAATTCATTATTAGCACAGAAAAAGTGGGACGACTGAGATAAACAGCTGTTATAGACGCTGTGTCGACCAAATACTCGATTTGTGGATCGTCTACTTCTACATAGACACGGAAGGAATCAATCTTTGAAAGAAGCAAACAGCAACAGCTTACACTTAAAGATTCAAATCCTGAAAGAAAGAAAGAAAGAAAGAAAGAAAGAAAAAATGAGAAGAAGATAGAGAAACAGCAACAGCTTTTGTGTCGGAGCTTCATTAAAATACTCAATATGGCCGAGTGCGACCATTGTACTTAAGTGATTGTTTGACACATTCTCAAGCTTGTTTAGCCAAGTCATTTCTTGGAGTGCAAGATTGTTCTAAAGGGGTTATTACATCGGTAACCTTATTCCAGATACCGAATTGTCCTCGGAGTGCAACTTACATTTTTGAGTCGTGATTCTCCAAGCACAATTCAAGCTTGATTCAACATTATTTTTTTGTTCTGAGTCAAGGCAAATGAATGCAATTTTATGTCGTTATGATAGGATATTTCGTTTGCATGAAATCCTATTATGAAACCTAATTTATTTGATAGGGGTTTCATACAATTTGAACATCTCATATACTTTTTGATTATTCTAAAACAGTATTTTACTAAAGAAGTGTATAAAAAGATGATCATTGTTGATTAACGATCTCATTGCCTATTAACATGCGTGTAGGCAAAGGTCATATCGAAAAAATCGCTCCGTCTACCGATGAAAGCATGGGGACGAAAGGAAATGCAATGTTATCAATAATTGTAACATTGGAGGTAATATAAGCGATCAAACCCTTCTCGGTAATGAATAAATATCATAATATCTGCAAATATGAGGAATACGGCATCCTTTGGTTGACAAACCCCATTTTAAAACGTTGCATCGTTAAACTCTTCGATTCGATTCGATTCATATCGAATAACACGCTCAATAGGCTGATTTTCATTCACGCCAATATGATCTTAAATATTCAAAATATCCATATATTCAGCCATTTTTGCAATGATTTTAGTTAATAAAATTAAAATGTAACCATTCAAATAAAAGATGTTTACATAGTAGACTTCTATACTTATTTATGTACATACATATACATGTAATCTCACAAAATGACAAATAAGGTGTATGATTTGAAGAAATCCTTGCGTTCAAATACATAAAACTTATGCACATCAAATACATATGACAGTAATTGACAATTAAAATAACAATAATGCAACCTTGATTAATGCTCAAGCACTTTAACCCGAGTATGACACTTGCACTCCAAACACTTACTCAAGTAACGCTCAAGTCTTACTTGGGTCGATCAACGGTAGTTGCACTTGGGCAATAGAGTGAGTTCGGGTATATCCGGACACTTTTGGACTAAACATGAAATAACACTTTTTATATTTATCTTACCTACATTATTTTACTCTAATTGCTTAAATAAAGTGTTTTGTCATATTCCACTCTTTTTTCAAACAAAAATTGCTATTTTGACTATATGAAAGACTTACCTAAATACCTCGATCTCAGAGCGGGTAAATCCGGACACTTTTCGGGTAGATCTGGACACTTATTTTTTTCATCATTTTGTTCTTTACAAAGACAATTTATTTAAACACAATCATTAAAATACATTTGAATAATGAACTTATTATTTGTTGTTATCGTTTTGACTTCGTTCTCAGCACATTATATATATACAAAAACGACATAATATATTTATCTTCAATTGTGTAGTCCCATGTGGCCCAAATGTGCCCATGTGTAAAAGTTGGGTCTCTGTCCTCGCGTTGACGGTCTTGTTTTATGTTTTTTTTTTGAAGGGGGCATTAAGATACAAATATATTATTCTTTAACTGTGTAGCCCCAGGTGGCCCAAATATGTTCTTTTGTAAAAGTTGGGTCTCTGTCCTAACGTTGACGGTCTTGTTTTTGAGTTTTTTTTTTTCGCACGCGTGATCATGTTGCATATGCATGATCTAATTGTTACGTCATCATGCACGCGCCACAAATATCATAGCATGTAGGTCAAAATTATTTTGTGAAATTAATCATTTGAGTAAAAGTTTTTGAAAGATAAACATGGATACTGTAAATTATTTGCATCATATTGGATATTTTATTTAAAAAGTATCTGTATATTCTGTAATTTACCATCTGAATAAGTGATTTAAGTTTAAGTTATCGATGACCGGAAGGTAGGAGAATTACTGCTATTTTGGTTCCATAAAAGCTTTATTTGATAAATAACGTTTTCATCAAAGATGCATTTGCAAATTATACTTAATTTTCCGTCTGAAGTAAATAGATTCTTTAATAACTACAACCAAATTAAGCAATAGTTTCGTGTCCGGATTTACCCTCCAGGGTTTAACGCCATTAAAAAATAATGAAGGCTAAATCCGGACATATAAAAATGTGAATTGACGATATAATCAACAGAAATATCTTACTTTTTTTATTCACACAATAAACCATGCTATATATGTTCTTCGCCAATATGATAATTTTAAAACAAATGGAAAGAATACTTATCGTTTTTGACAATTTGGACAACGTTTTGATTTTACACTGTTTTGTTTTTCGACCGGAAGAAAAGCTTTATTACAAAGGGTAAACAAATGTTTCTCCAAAAATATTGTATTAATCTTATTTAAAATATTTGAATTCAAAGTGAAATCCTTAAACATATAGGAAACAATATCTGTTTTATATAAATATAGAGTTTCATCGTTTTTGATAATCATTAAAATTGTTATTCATAAAAATCTGAAAGTGTCCGGATTTACCCGCATGTCCGGATTTACCCGAACTCACTCTATAGGATAAAGGATACATTCTTATACCATAACAAAGTCTTATCCTATTGACATATTATTACCTCTCACATTCATATACAATTCGCATCGTTGCTCGACGTCTTTTCAAGCGGGTATCAAGTTTTGATGTAAAAGGATAATGATAAAAAATGATAAATTACTACATTAATATAGAAAATGAAATCAAATGAAAGAATAACTCTTGAAATTGATACCTCTCCCATCCATATAGAAATCGCCGCCAAGTTTCTGCCATCCTTCGTCAATCATTAACTGTGGCATTTCACCGATGTTGAAATATTCCTCCGTGTCAGCGCCGGCTATGATTAGATTCAAATGTTAAATATGAAATAAATTTATTATTGCCCTAAGGTTATAAATAATGTTAAATGCTAATATATGAATCATATTCTTCTGCTGTGGCATTTCACTGTTCTTGAAATATGCTTCCGAGCCAGCGCCAGCTAAAAAATAGATTGTATGTTCAAACTCAATAAATATATTATGGCACTATTAATAGCTATCTTTTTTGTGAAAGTTAACTTTTAATAATTCATATTTTCAAATCGATTCAAGTTAAAAATAACATATAATGTTCTATCCAATAATCGTTATTTGTCGACTTTGTCATATATTTTATTAAAGTTGCGGATAGATTAATCTTATCATTGTTATATGTATTGCATTATTTTCATTATTTTATAATTTTAAATCATTTTCATAGTTTGATTGGTGTTTTCTTGGAAAATATTCATTCATAAAATTTTTATTTCATTATAAAATTCAAGTTTGAACCTTTGAACAGTTTGAACGTGTCTTCGTATATATTTGATGTCCCTTCTTATTGACTTGTTCAACTACCTTCTTTCTTACGTGTCAAAGTTCTTTGATTTATGATGCAGTAACTTTGAACATGTGAACTGTTTGAACGCCATATCACAATAATGTGGAAATATCTAAACTTAAGTAAATAGCTCTCCATAAATGAAATCTAAGATATCATTATTATATCATATATGCATATTTCAACTTTGAACGTTTGAACGGTTTGAACGCCATATCACAATGATGTGGAAATATCTAAAAGTAAGTAAATAGCTCTCCATAAATGAAATCTAAAATATAATTATTATATCATATATGCATATTTCAACTTTGAACGGTTCGAACGCCATATCATAATGATGTGGAAATATCTAAACTCAAGTAAATAGCTCTCCATAAATGGGCATATTTCAACTTTGAACGTTTGAACAGTTTGAACCCATTCGAACAGTTCCAATCCTTGGACATACCTCCTACACAGTTGCATTTTTCAAATGCTGAAAGTTTCTTCAAAGTTATCTGCCAGCTATAAATTAATTTTAATTTTCAAAAATGCAAAAAACATTATTTTGCAATGAGGTTTTAACATTTGTTTATCATTAGTTGTGGTATCTCACCGATGTTGAAATAGTCTTACGCGTCAGCGCTAGCTACAAAACAAAGTTTCGATAATGCAATGAAGTATTACTGTATTTCAGTTATTCAAATATTCATGCATATTCATTACATGGTTGGAGCATTTATCAGGGCATTACTCTTCAAATAGGTACGCAGATTTGTTTTTCGAAACAAGCCAATTTACGCAACGTAACGTGAACGTTACGCATACGTTACGTAAATAAAGTTCACGCGTGAAAAACTGAGGAATGCTCGAAAAATGCAGAAAAAGGGGTAACGGTGCGTTCAGCGGGAATTTTGTCCCTGCGTCTGGGTCTGTTGGAATAAAACATAGCTACCTAATTAAGCAGGGATTTTATATGTTTTAAATTTAAATTCCGCAGACGAGTCCCGCTGAACGCACCATAATAAAAGAGACTAAATGATCTTGGTACTCGTAGAGCACTATTTATCTGCAATCTTTTCCTCTCTATTTTTCAAAATTAGTTTCTATATGACAAAATTAAAAGTTTTTATGATTCACAAAAACCAATATTATAATTTTATTAAAACCAGTTTTATTAATTCAGACCACCAATTATGCAATTTAAAGTCATGTTTTTTTATGGGTAGAATTATATGAAGGACATCCAACTACGACAAACTAATTGTTTAAACATTCAAATTGTGCGAAAAGGAGTTTATTATTTTTCCAAACCAGCTGGGCTGTTTCAGCTTTTCTATCCAGCTTGGTATGAAACGGAACACCTTTTGCGAAAATTGAAATGTTAAAATGGAAGCGAATTACCTATCATATCATGCAAATGACAGTTCTTTAATCAATGCAAGCAAGTTTATTACATTTCAAACCAATCGCTATCAATTATTATTGCGAAAAAAAAATATAAAATAAAAAAAGGTGTTCCTCAAACCCCTCCAATCTCTAAGATTGAATTATTTTCTAAAACTGTCTAAGTCAGAATTTGATGGGGAACATATTTTTTGGGGTACAGCTCGAGAGGTGCTCTTTTTATTCTATATAACACAGTGTTATAAATCAAA
>LQRL01167268.1:0-12553 GCA_001703475.1 Hydroides elegans | reverse complement strand
TACCGGTATCAACGATACCGTAAGGCAGAATGAGGTTCAAATCTGTATCACTTCACATCCACAGATATTTGAAAACCGATAAACAGTTTTCGGAAAATGTATCTATATAATTAATAATATTTATATGTTTTTTTTTGCATTGAAAAAGATTCTCTCATTTTCGGTAAGAAATAAACTTGTAGTTAAACTGAAATAGAAAGCTTGCGTAAAATAGATATAAGACTTTAAATATTAGAAAAACTATTGCTTGAAATTAAGAAATGTTCAAAGTCATTTTTCTCTTGAATAAGTGCGGGTTCTGTTATATATGCTTTTTAATAAATGCCACTCACATCAGCGTTTAAAACCAATATCCTTTTGTATTTCCCTTATAGTTTAATAGAAATGACCATTTCAATCGAAACCTCTTTTGACTTGTATAGGCATTGCGACACGAACTCGACAAAGAACCCCTAGAGGAAGGCGCCTTAGTGGCCGAAGAGCTTGGGACCGACGAAGGGAGCGACATCTACCGGAACAGCCCACTTCCGGAACCGGTGTCTTTCAGTCCAAATAGCTCATCAACGGTGGGAACACCAACCAATGCGGCGGCATCTCAGCCCAGTGTGCTTGTGATTGAGCCGATTGGAAGTGGGCGCAAGGAGCAGAATCAACAAGGGCGCATGGCATTGACTCCAGTAAGTTTGTAATTGTGATTATTATAACAGGGTGACGAGCGTCTTGAAAGAAATTGAGAATTAAAAAAAAAGGTTTTAAAATAAAGGACTTTCTACTTCTTTTTTGGGGGAAGTAAGGGATGATTAAGGGAAAATATCCGAGACTTTCTTTATATTACATGTACATGTAGTTCTTTAGATCTAGTTATATTATAATGAGTACCCATTTGCTTAGATCACTTTTAGGCACTACGTATTTTATACCAGCTGCTTTGTAAGGCTAAGTGATTGGCGTGTTTGCCAAGTTAGCCAGAGATAAAGGGGCTCAATATTAGCGGTCACTAGAAGTTAGATAAGCGTTTCGTTTTAGATTGGATATTATAAGAACAAAAGAAAAAAAACAGAGAAAAGAAACCCGTATTCTCATAATTTGCAGAAGGAAGAGTTGGGTGACGAGATGCTCTGGAAATTGTTATGAAACAGTGTGATGAAATGAAAAGAAAAGAAGGAGAATAATAAGCAATAAAATACAATTTTGCAGAAAGAAGAATTGGGCGACGAGATACCCGTGCACTGTGGCAATTTCATGGGCACGCTACACCGCAAACGCTTCCACTGCCCCGGGCTGCGGGCGGAGTGCATCCAGTTACCCGAGGGGCGCTGGGTGACACCCAAAACGTTCAGCATTATTGGGGGCAAGGCGTCCTTGAAAAACTGGAAAAACGCCGTGCGGATAAACAACGTCAGCTTGAGGTAAGTGAGATAGGATATTGGGAGTTGGGTTGAGTTGCTGCATGGTATTTACACGGTTAAACTAAATATTCTATGGTGAGAAGTTCACCCACAATACATCCTTGAATCTAGGGTTCAAATCTGTAACATTTTGCAGCAAGAGATATTTTGAAAACCCTTATTCTTTTCTGGATTGCTAGTATTATATTATTCATGTTTACATCTTACAGGAAATAGTTCTACAATAAATTAAATAATAATAATTAAAAAAATAAAATAAAAAGAGGTTAATAGTTAACGATTCCATTTTGTATAGGCACTATATCGACGCGGGTTTCGTGGATTTCTACGACCACGAGACCAACTGCAGCGGCAAGTGCTCACACAAGTCGGGTGGGTCGCTGGGCAAGTACCAAAGCCGTATCAACAGCATGCGCATGAAAACTGTAAGTATGAAGACAAAAAAAGGATATCTGTAATTTTTCTGGGGGATGGTTTTGGTAGCCACGCGCGCGTCTTCTCTAAATCCGCACCGGGAATATAAAAGGTTTACTAAGACTCATTTGAAGATTTACTGAAGTTACATATAATAGAAATAATACCCGAAGGGTCCTAATCAAACTGGTTATTGGCCCGAGGGATAGGGAAAAGTAATGCCCGCGCCCTTCGGGCTTGGGCATTACTTTTCCCTATCCCGAGGGCCAATAACCAGTTTGATTAGGTCCCTGAGGATTTTATTTCTTTTATTATATGGATTTTCGCATTTTTCGAACACTTTTCAGAGTTTGAAGTGTGAACTATATTTGCGTAACGTTTGCGTAACGTTTACGCAACGTAGCGTAAAATGGCTGATTTCGAAACAATCCAACCTACCTTGTTAAATAGCGGTTTCAAAACAGACCTGTCGGCTTATGTAGCGATTTGAGTTTGTCCAAAGTCACTAGATATACTTCATATTAAAGTGTCTTTGGACAAACTCTAAGAACATTCTAATGTAAAACTAAAACACTCTTATTTCGCTGTCTCGAACGTTCCACTTTCTAATTTTTTAACGTTGATGTTTCTGCGATTGTTTCAATAAAATAATTCCACTTGCTAAATCAATTGAATTAATTATTCACTTCACATTTCATTACAAAAATATCCACAACAACACTTTGTTCGGATCCTTCGAATTAAATCTTTAATATGTTTAAAAGTTTGTATTATTTCAGTCCTTGTATAACAGTTACCATTGTCAGTTTCTCTGTTCTTTGAAATTGATAGCATTGCGTTTAATTGCTAATTCCTTTAGAAAAAAATCATTAAATCCCACTTTATTTCATAAAAACAAGAAATTCACTCAATTCATTGCACATTCTTTTCATAACTGCAGTAAACAACATGTCACACACGTCAGACTGAAACGTCATAATTCAGGTAGATAAATTCTGATTGACGTGCCTGATTGACAGGGTACAGTAGCGACAAGGGCATTCACCTATATCGCTGGTCATAACGCACTTATGCACCCATATATAAAGCGAGTGAAGACGCTTGGTTTTCAATTGGCGCGCTGGCTCAAGCGGTTAGAGCGCTGGGGCAATGGGGTGAACCTGGGTTCGAATCCAGATTAAGATAATTTTAATTTTTCAAAACATTTTTTTCTCACAAAATATGATATTACTACGCACCCGGTCCATATCACAAACGATATGGACCGGGTGATATTGCCCTCTAAAACCCATTATTTTCCACCGTCCATATAATAAATTGAAGGATTTTCTTTTTAATCGCCGTATTTCTATTAGTGTATGAGTTCGTAAAATTAGGCCTTCGTATTGAATTTTGAAGGAACACCCTCTTCTTTTTCAGCTGTTGGATAACATGATTGAAAGTGAGCTTATTGCTCTTTGTCAAGACGAAAGTGAAGTGAGATTTGACCCCATAATTAAGATAGTTTTGTAATTTGTAAATCGTATACCTATAGTTAAGTACATTTAATTGAAATGATTGTCTTATGATTGGTTGCCTCTTTTGAAATCAAGAAATCAGTTTATCCCTTCCTTCTTTTAGTTTGCTGCGTTGTTTAAAGTTCGTTGCAGCTACCTGTATTTCTTGGCCATCAACAAATCCTAGTTCATAATTTGTCAAACTTTTGTCAAATATTTTGTTTCAGGATTATATCGCCGTTTATTATTACAGAGGTTATATAAAAGTACTAAAGCTGGGCCATTCTCCTAAACAATATTATACAAAAAATATTCTTTTAAGAATTTTATGAATAGTTTCTTCTTATATCTTCTAAGAACAAGTGCAAGGATAATTAGGAGTTGGCCATTTTAACGCGCCAAATAAACAAAATTTAATTATGTTTGTTGTTAACAAACAGGCACACGACCTCCAGCTACAGGAAGACCTGGCCACCAGCGCCACCAATGGCGGAGGCGGAACAGCAAGCGGCAAGAGCACGCCACAGCAACCATCACCCGCACCAAACCCGACAACCACCGCCACAAAAGTGGGGGCGGCGGCCACAACCAATGCAAGTGAGGACGGTGCGCCAACGTTGTTGCAGTTTACCGAGAATATTGCGTCGTCGCCGGCGTTTACTGTGTTGAGGCAGGCGCAAGGGAGGCTTGCAACTGCGGGAGCGGGAGCGGGAGGAGCCACAGGAAGTGAAGGGTAAGTCTATAACAGCCCGTATAAGTGTAAGGCTCAGAGACAATTACAGCCCTCTATATAAGAGTGACTCTCTTTTCTGGTCGCGTTCAAAACACGTAATTTCCTGCATGCGAGTCCTTTGGATATCAATATACATGTAGTTAACGAATATAAGATTGCTCTGAATCCACAGCCAACCTCTTAATAAATTAGTCACAGTTGTACCCAAACGCTCACACACTCAAAATTGCTGCAAGTAAACCCGTTTTTTCTTTTACCTATAAATGTAGCTTTTGTCAACATGTTAGATAATACTCTTTTATACCATTTATATTCTGCAATATGAATATAGTTTTAAACTAAATTGTTAACAGATCTGCAGCAGCCGCGAGTCAGCCCGTGTTTCCGGGAGCCCCTCCAGGACCTTTTGCTGCGGCGACACAGGTCGATCTCAGTAAAGTGGCCGCACAAGCACAAGCAGAGTTGACAAAAGTAAGTAGAAAGGCTATGTGAAACAAAACAAGTGTTTGTTGGAGGGGTTGGGGTATAAGCATGAACTTTGTTTAGGACACACGCCACTTTTATTGAATCCTCAAGATGCGAAATACCGAATGACTCCAGACACTTGAAATTGATTCAGGGCATAATCATAATTATGATCAATTGAATTCAACAAGTTAGGTTTTTTTATATTATTTTTTGCTGCTCTGGACAGAATTTTCTGGATCACACTCCCCCGCGACCCCTCCCCTCCCCTCCCTGAGTAAACGCGTTTTATAACCCCGCCCTTTTCAACATTTTATAAACATTTGTTTCCTTGCAGGTGATCAAACCGGACCGAGACGATGACGTCACTGTGACGGGAATGAGTCCCGCCTCATCACGAGCAGGCAAATCGACGAGTCTGTTGCCGGCCAATCTCACGGAGCTCACCCAACAAATCAACAAGGTATGCGAGGTTGAGATTATAGATATGCAATCGCTATACAATCGCTATACAAGACAATGAAATACTGTGTTACGGATTGCCAACGACCTGAAAATCCCACAAACTCAGAATTTGATTTGTTGGTGTTTCAGACATAAAAAACACCGGACTTTTGTGGGGAAACCCTGTTTTAATACTGGCTGCAAGATTCGCCGCACCACAGAGATATAGATATACTTTCGCTACTGGTGTGGATTTAAATTACGTAATAGAAACGATTGAATTATGCATGATCTTTCGATTTTGAAGCAAGAACCAGCTGCTTTCTGCTTAAGGCATAAGTAACAAATCGCATCTCTCTTCTTTGATATTGTAGACACGACAAGCAGCGGGCAATGTTGCGCCACAAACCATCATTGTGCGACCACTGGGCCAAGATGGCAGCTCACGTCCTAAACCGGTAAGAATTAAAAAAAAACGTACATCAATACGTATATAAGTCCTATGTTAATCCGTTTTGGAAAACAAAAACTACATCAGATCATATTATACTAGGGAGAGTGTCGCACCATGTTTTGCACATTACAGTAATAGATTTCGTTGATTGATACACATTTCTGTTAGGCATCGTTTACAATTTTATTTCACAGGTCACCTACCTAGTGCCGACCAGCGCCACCGGCTCGCGTATTCAACTGCCGGCCAACACAGTTATGATTCCAATCAGTGGTAGCGGCAAAGCCACAACCGCCAGCGTAGCCGCGTCTATTGGGGGTGCCACCACAACCGGTGCTGCCTTAAATATGGCGGCAGTGGCGGCAAATTCGGCTACCACTACGTCGTTTCCGGATATCGCCAATATCATGCGAGGTATAATCAAAATATTGTTTTTTTTTTCTGTTTAAAAAATGATTTTGTCAGGCTGGTGCCACACCGGGTGCCACAAACCACTCAAATGTGGCGTATTGGTCGAACACTTGTTTCATGATTTCGCCAATATCATGTCATGCATTACTTTAGGCATACTACCATACTTAGACAATCTCAGCGATCTCATCGTTGTTAAGATACAACCAATATCCTATTCTCTGGGACCGGTGAGCTCAATAAATTCTCAAGTTATCCTGAATGTAACTGCATCCAGTTTTATCATAAATCGCCAGATTAAAAAAAAAAAACAAGATTGACGTCTGGACGCTAAGCCAACCTGCAGATAGCTGTAGTTCCAGAAGGGTATCGTCGAAATACAATCTAAAATCTTTATATTTTATAAAAATATGAGAAAAATAAACAAAAACTAAGTTACAACGTATAATTTGTGTTTCACCGTATCTCTCATTTCAGATAGCGGCCATTTCTGGAAGGGTATCGTCGACATTGGCCTCTTGGAAAACATCGTGCACGACATGAAAGTGCAACTGTCTCACATAAAGCGGCGTGCACTCGTCCAACCCGGCGGTCTCGCGCATACAGGTAAAAGAGAACAAGATTCAAATTACGCATCTCTTAAATAAACACGAGGACAAAAATAATGAACGCCACTTCACATTGATTCTAACTCACTCTGCGAGATTCAATTAAATTTGGGGAAATCTAGAACACTATAGCCAAGAATATGATGGTGCTAGCTCCATCCTCATAATTATCATGTATAAGAAGTAGATATAAAAATGGAATAAACCTATTTAAAGATTATAATAGATATAGCTATTATGGGAATACCTTATGAAGGTTTAATATTGTTAGGTGTTTATTGCACGAAGGGGTCAAATTATATGCATCGAAGCCGAAGGCTGAGTGCATCCAATTTGACCCCTTAGTGCAATAAACACCTTACAATATTGAATCTGAATAATGTATTCCCTTTATTACATGGAATATCAAAGAAAGCCGTTACTGAAAAAAAGTTATTTTTTGCCATGTCATTATGGGCGATAATATAATATGTTCAATAATATTGACAATCAGGGTAAATTATGAAACGCTACGCTTATAACTCATCTTGGATAAGATAATTATCCATGTGAAATCAATTATTCAAAAAATTGTTTCATGTTCATATTGTTTTATCAGGAAAATTTGATTTCGGAAGTGCAATCGGAAAATAGTCCGGGTGCAATACACATAAATATTGCACCCTAGCTATTCCTTATCATTTCTTTAAGCCATGCACCCGGACCATGCAATAATAAGGGGGTTTGCATGAAATGGAACAAAATCGAAATGCGATATTCTAGACACTTAAGCAAGAGGTTTTGCCATTCCATTAGCATGTCATTGGTTAGTGTCAAACTGTTAGCTGTGCCAGTACAAGAAATCTCAGCATGCTTAACGCTATTGTTGGGCTTTATTCTCACAGATGCAAAGGCGCTATCGAAGGTGGCGAGTGCCCTGGGTTTGCAAGAAAACATTCGCTTCAAGCTTTCGGAGAAGAAAGACGACATGAAGCGTCAGAACGACCGCATTCAAAACGAAATCGATGGTAAATGCTTTTAGATTTTTTCGTTACTGATTCACATAATTATTACGGAATATCAAGAATTATTTCAAAACGACCGCATTCAAAATGAGATCGATAGTAAATGCCTTTAATTTTATTGGTTACTGATTCACTTAATTATAACGGATTATCAACTTCAAGAATTATCTCAAAACGAACGCGTTCAAAATGTGATTGTAATTTGCTTAATTTCGTACATCAAGTAATTTTTTTGGTCTGCCTTGCTTGCCTGAATAAAAATGAATAGACTAACTATTTAAAAAGATAATTAATTAGGAATGAAAAAATAGGGTAACCCGTGTCGTTTTACATATCTATACCGAAATCACCCCATTCCATTTCCATTTCCGTTTCTTTCTTTCTAGAACTGCGTCGCAAGATGGAGATGCACGAGCGTCGCCAGCAAGAACTCAAACGAAAAGCCGACATGTTTGACGAGCTGATGGCCAAGCGACCGCACGTCCAACTGGACTCGAGCGATGACGAAGCTGAGACCGAATGGGGCGCTGCCGCCACCACCGCCACCACAGGGGCTGTCTCATTGTTGTCTGACAGTGCTGTAGTGACTACTGATGAAGCACTGAAAAGTAGTAGTAGTGTGTTGGGCACGGTTAGCGCAACGACGCGGCGAGCGAGTTTGCGGAGCAGTAGTGGTACAGTGTTGATTGATGCTAGTAGTGATGGGAACAATGTTACTACTGTGAATGGAGATAGGTCACAAAATAGCACCCCCACTAGTACTACACCCATTCCTGTTGTGCAGCAGAAAACGGGCGGTCGCAGCGGGCGAAAACAGTTTGTGCCCGTCAAGAAAACGCTACTCGCTACTGCTGTAGATGATGATGACGATGAAAACGAAGAGGGGATGGAAGGCATTGAAGAAAGTGGGTCGCCACTCAAAATTGGCGGCGGTGATAATGGTCGCCAAATTGGCGCCGTGGTCAATGGTGGCGATCAGCATTTGGCGGCGGATAGCTGTGATGATAACGATGATGATAATGACTCTGTGGCGCTGGAAATCGACGATGGCGGACTCGATGGCGACCAAGATATGGCGACGAGCAATGACGTCACAACAAATGCTGATGACGTCACAGCTGAAAATGGCGACAACGACAACGAGGTCGCCATGGCTACTGAAAATGATGGCGAAAATGGCGACAACGCCGCCGCCACTGGCAAAAATGCTGATAATGGCGACCGCGATGATGGAAATATAGATTTTGAGGAGCTGGATCGCAGTATAAGTGGCACAGCGGCCGCCATTTATGAGTCGGATGTTGGTGATGGTGGAGAGACGCCTACAGAAGGGGAAGAGGATGATGTGAATGGAGGAGGAGATGAGGGAGAAGAGGGGGGAGAAGGGGAAGAAGAGGGAGAAAAGGGGGATAATGAATTGAAGAGCTCGCTACGTAGTACGAGATCGGCTGAGAAGAAGGGTGGGTTGAAGATGGTAATTAATCGACGCAAACCGGTCAAATCTTGAAAAAGGGAAATATTAAGATATAAAAGTAAAGGAAATATATCTGCATTATTATTCTGTGGTATTTTGTGCTCGTTATAAGCAATGTAAGAACTGTGGCTTACTTGTAAATAGAGTCCGTAGCCCTACAGGTCCATATTACAATAAAGGTCCCATATAAAATTTTGAAGAGTGAAGTCAGGCTACACAAAGATTGGGAAACATTACAGCGTTCCAAACTTTATAGTGAGTCTTAGCATACTCTTTGCGCACAAATTGTTTTAATGAAATTGCTCAGAGCTGCTCCCAATATCCAGTGTCCATTTATAGCTGTGATTTTATAATCTTGGGGTTAGCAGTTTGGTTAACGTTAACTAAACAGTTATACTGAGAACTAGTGTGCGATTAAATATTATGAGTATAAATCCTTTTCTTGTTAAATGCTATCATTTAGATGTGATATTTACAAAAGTCCATTCCGTTTCTTTGTGATTGTCATAACCACGTTTGAATTATTTTTAATTTGAAAACCTTTTTCTTATCCTGGTACTGTCAATCCTACTACAATTCACAAGAAAACTACATGCATGTGATGAAATTGTCACAAGTATTTGTTATTTAGGCTTATGCATAACTTTATATGTTATTTCTATTTTGGAGGAAAATAACTTCCCATAGATCTAGGTGGTATCTACCTAGATTTTCAAGATTATTAGTCTGATAATAGAAAATTATCTTGGCATCAACTTATATGTTTGAATATTTAGTTCGAATGTGCAATATCTAGAGAAAATCAATTGATATATTGGAGTACATGAAAAGCCATTATATATTTTTTCTCCAATATTATAAAAGAGGAATCATTGTTATAGCGTTTTGATTTGATATAGTTTATCCTTTATGGTTCGTTTTCTAAGCTGTGTTTTATATTCATATTTCAAGAGGTTGCGGAATTCCGTTTTGATATAAGATGTTTTGATATACTGTATATTTTGTTGAAAAATAAACTGTTTCAGTCCTATTTTGTTATAAAAAATAAAGTGTTTAATGCCTTGTGCCTTGAGAAACTTAAATTTATACTCTGAGCAGAATTGTCCCAATAGTTCCTTATATGTTTTCTAGTCAAAAGTCTTATTATATTACATTTTCCCCGATGTTTAGGGTTAAATTAGGATTAGTCAATAGCAACAAATTATTCAGTCTACTACTTGTAATTTTGATTTATTGGGCTTTCGCCGTATTAACAAATAATTATTATAATTAATAAGGCAAAATAAATAAATTGTCACTGTACAAGTTGCCGGTTATCTTATTAACTTATATTTATATTTAGTAAATATTTAATTTGTTGGTGGGTTCCAACCACAGCTAAGTAATAAAATGTATAAATAAAAAAATTGCAGTAAGGATTGATTCTTATGCATTTTGAATTCCTGCTGATTCCTTACTGTTACCTCATACTCATTTTGTTATCTATTAAACATTTGTTTCACCAATGTATTTTCTATCGTTCCATATATGTATATAATGAGTAAAAGAGAAATCTCAAATAAAAGCACCAAGACTACTAACGACTTTTCTTTGAATATGTGTTAAAATATTTATTCCTACTGTAACAAATCATGTACCAGGTAAAATCAAGATTGCCCTTCTTATTGGAAGTGGTGTATGAAAACAAATTGAAATATCATAATTGTTAGGATCTGCTAGGATTTGTTAAGATATGTTAGGGGACTATTATAATATTATTTCAAACTAATAAATATACATTTTGTCACACAAAAAGTCCTGTTTGGCATTTGCCTAAACACCGTAAGCAAAACATTAAGCAATACAAAACGGTTAAGAACTAGTAGCCCGAGCATAAACCACATTACCGTAGCATTTTACTCATGTTAGTCACAGCGCACAAGAGCACTATTGATTGGGTATTTATAGTGCTGAGTTCTTATTCATTGATCAGTTGAGTAGTGGAATCTTCATAGAGCTTACAGAACAATTTAGTGTACATAGTTCCCTGATAAAAAAAATAATATCGGGATCAAATAACTTGCCGAAAATAATACCGTTGAAAAATGGAAATATATCGGGTTGTAAACATTTGAGATATTTTCTGATAAAACTTGATATCAGGATCAAATAACTTGTTGAAAATAATAACGTTCAAAAATGGAAATATATCGGGTTGTAAACATCTGAGATATTGTCTAAAATGAAAATATGGGATACCTTCAGGACTGCAGATTGAGAGAGTTCTTATAACACAGTCTTTATAATCTCTTTATAATGATCCGGTTGCATGTTTTGGATACACTGATTACGGCTTTTCAATAACTAAAATGAATTCGGATTCTCCCATAACTACTGAATCGGACGAAGGGGCGTTCGAATTATTCGCAAATACTGAGGATAAATCTAACGACACCTCACAAAACGGCACTAAAACCAACCAAGATCATGCTCAAGATAAAAAAGCACTGGTTCATAAATCACATGATCTAAATGAAATCCCACGTGTTATACCAAAGCAAGACGCCGCGACACCATTGGTTTTTGGCCCCAATGTGCGTGACTTTCACTCACATGTTCTAGGCCAACTCGATACTCTTGAAACTGGTATTCAGTCCAGAGACTTAATCGAGTCGATTAGAATGCGTACAGTGCAAGCGCAAAGGGCAAATGAATTGGAAATACAGGTGCGCTTTGTTCTTGATGAAACGCAAGTCTATTATCGCATTCAGCAATGGGATGATGTTATAAGGATGTCCAAAGATGCTTCTGCTATTATAGAATGTATTAAAGACGAGAACGCGCGATTCAAACTGCAAATGCAAGCGCTTCGGATGCGCTATGCAGCATACGGAAAACGGGGAGAATACGGAAATGCAGAACGGGAGATCGCACAGTTAAATGACGCTATCTCGCAGAAACGCGATTATCGCGAAAGACATTTTACGTACTATGTGCGCGCTTCAAATATATTTCTCAGACTTCGAGGGTTTTTGCGACCCGAGTGTCATAAATGCCCTTTTTCTGAGCCTTTAAGACCCGACGCAATGAAACCAAATAAAATAAATTTCTCTTATTTTATTTATATGAAATAATTCAACAACAAATATACATGTATACGCTAGATCGAAACCCTCACTATCCCCGAGATATCGACGATCCCCCCGTGCGAACAACAATCGCACGAATCGCAAAACTCCCAGCGCGTTCAATACACCATATGATATCGCCGATTCAAACCGTGCGAATAATCAATCGCACAAACCGCAACATTCCCGGCGCGCTCACTGCGCCATTCGCGAATCAATTCCACGCGATTTCCAATACGTGAACGCTGCTTCGATAGGAAGTCTTTTGAGTGAGCGCTCGCACTTGCGCTCGCGAATGAATAAGCTGCTACCGTCCTGTAACGATGGGTGCTCGTTCGTGCACCCGCGAATTTCGCCGAAAACACCTGCCCGCACGTTGTTAGGAAGACATCCGAATACTACCAGAACACCAGTACGTCAGATCCACACCAGGTGCTAATAAAAAACAACAAATTCATGATCCTTACTCATAAATCAAATACCAGCGAATCCACGCCTGGAATTACATATTAATAAACCGTTCATTTAAAGAAC